>PVJX010004367.1:0-95703 GCA_004027295.1 Dolichotis patagonum
TTGGGATGTCCTACAGGGTTGGATTAGCTCAGGATGTGCCTCAGCTCAAACAGAGCTCGGACGTAATGTATTCACCTTCATTTGCCATTTCAGTATTAAAGTTTTCTGAATTCCTTTGTGCTAGCCTCTTTGGCCTGAGAGTTTGTTTTAGTCTAAGTGTATCTAAGTGTAGTGCAGAGGAGTGGGTTTTTTGGGTAAAGACAGTATTATCATTCATGATTGAATTAGATAGGTGAGCTGAGAAAAGGGAAGGTCATAAATCAGTGGAGAGTCATCAACCTCCAGTGAGGCACAACCAGAGGGACCAAAAAATGTAGAGTAGTCCCAACAATCAATTTACCAGTTGTCACTGGAGAAAAAAAGGAAAAGTCACCAAGGACAGACTAGTATGGGAGGGTTCCCTGACGTGGCCATGTCTTAGGGACAGGCATCACAAAAGTAGACTAGAAGGGAGGCTGACTTTGGACCTGATGAGATGAAAGATACCAAGAAATACCAAGGTGGAAGATACCAAGAAATACCAAGGTGGAAGATACCAAGAAATACCAAGGTAGAAGATACCAAGAAATACCAAGGTGGAAGATACCAAGAAATACCAAGGTGGAAGATACCAAGAAATACCAAGGTGGAAGATACAAAGAAATACCAAGGTGGAAGATACCAAGAAATACCAAGGTGGAAGATACCAAGAAATACCAAGGTGGAAGTCTCCCCTGAACTTATGACAAAAGGTCCAGGCTGAGGAGCTTTTCACTATGCTAGGGTGCAGCCATATCAATCAGGCTATTTACTCCTAGGGGGAATTCTCAAGCAGCATTTATTGCAGACACCACGGCATTGTCCCTAGATCACGGTCACACTAGATGTTGACTTACACTTCTTCACGGGAGTTCTCAACACGGAAACACACCTCAACATATTTCTAAACCAAAGGTGGCCTTCAGACCCTATGCATGAACAGTCTTTTTCAGGAAAAATGCAGGAGGAAATGAAATCTCTGCATGTCCGTTCGCTACAGAAGCATACACTCATCAGTGCACAGATATGTTCAGTTCTCTGAGATACTCTTATGCCAAAGTTAACCAAGCTGTGGAAATATCCACTCTGCACTGGGGCACTTGTATATTTGCTTCCATTCATTCATATGAGGAAGGGAGAAGACTAGCTTCAAGTACAAAGCTGGCTTACCTGTCTTAGGCTTTCTCTTATGAAGTCTTCTGAGGCAAACACACATGAAATGACAAGGTGTTTCTGTCCTTGTGAGTTATATCACCATACACATGCAAAACACCTTTCAGCACAGCAAACAGAAATGCAGTGGGTGCTTCCTGGGCATTTACAGAAGAACTTGGTCAAAGAGCAGAGTTAGCTTTCAGTCTCTTCTCTGAAATTACACTGAAGCGTTTCAAGCTTTGGAGATTTTCATTCCACTAGGATACAGTTGTTTATGTTCTGTCATTGACTCCAATGGAAAATTCCTAAGCAGCAATTATTGTAGACTCCACCCCTCTGTCCCTAAAGCAGGATCACTGTGGATGTGAAGTTCCACTTCTCCACGGGAGTGCTGAGTACTGAAACACACTGCTACTTGTTTCTTTTGCAGATGCAGCCTTAGGCCTTTATGCACAAACTGCCTTTTGCAGGAAAAAAGCAGGGAGAAATGAAAATTCTGCCTCTCCATTCACTCCAGAAGCATGCACTCCTCAGTGCAAGGACATGTTTCGTTCTCTGAGCTACTCATGCCAAAGTTGACTAAACTGTGCAAACATCCACTATAAACTGGGGCACTTGTGCATTTGTTTTGCTTCATCCTTATGGGGAAGGAGGAAGCCCAGCTTCTAGAAGTATGCTTTCATTCCTACCGCAGGCTCTTTCAGTAGAGTGAGTTACCATTCTCCTATGAGGTCTTCTGAGGGAAACTTACAAGAAATTGCAGGGGGTTTTGTCCCATGTGTGTTCCATCACCATACACATGCAAACTGCCTTTCATCACAGCAAACCGAGAAGCACCGTGGATGCCTCCTGGGCATTCACAAAGGAAATCATTCCCAAGTGCTCAGTTAGGCTTCAGTCTCTGCTCTGAACTTACACTGGAAGGGCTGAAGCTGTGGAGCTTTCCACTCTGCTACAGCACAGTCAATGTCCTGTCATTCACTCCTCTGGGGAATTCTCAACCATCACCTATCGTTAACTCCATGCCCCTGTCCTAGAGAAGGGTCATTCTGGCAGTGAGTTATGCTTCTCCATGGGAGCTCTCAACGCTGAAACACATGGCAGCTTGTTTCTTTCCCAAAGGCGGCCTTAGGCCTCTATGTGCAAACTGCCATTCCGAGGATTAAAGTGGGGAGAAATAAAACCTCTGCATTCCCATTTGCTCCAGAAGCATACACTCCTCAGTGCACAGATATGTTCCACTCTCTGAGCTACTCTCATGCCAAAGTTGACCAAGCTGTGCAAACATTGACCATGAACTGGGTCATGTGTACATTTGCTTCCTTTCATTCTTATGTGGAAGAAGGAGGCCAGGCTTCTGGGAGAGAGCTGGCTACCATTCTTACCATACAACAGTCTCTTTCAGGACAGTGAGTTATGCTTCTAAGGGAAAATCATGAGAAATGATGGGATGTTTCTATTCATTCTGGTTATATCAGCATATACTTGCAAAATGCCTCTCAATATAGCAAACAGAAACACAATGTGTACCTCCTGTGCATTTACAGAGGAACTCATTCCAAAGGGCTCAGTTAGGTTTCCAACTCGGCTTTGAACTTATATTGCAAAGGCCAGTCTGTGCTCCTTTTCTGTTTGATATGTTACATTTGCATATCTCCTTCCATACATTCCCTGGCTGATTTTTCATGCAGGACTTATTTTAGGTTCTATGCCTCTCTACCTTTAGCAGGATCATTGTGAATGGATGAGTTACAGTTTTCCACTAGACTTCTTTATGCTGAAACATAACATGGCTTGAGGGGTGTTTGTTTTCTTAAGTGTGGCTGTAGGCCTGTATGCACAAAATGACTTTCTCAGGAAAACAGTGAGTAATAAAACCACTGCTTCTCTGTTACATACAGAAGCCACCATGCATATGTTTATGGATATGTTTAGTTCCGTGAGTTACTCTTATACCAAAGTTGACCAAACTCTGGAAACATCCGTTTCAAACTGATTAATTTGTATATTTGCTTCAGGTAAAGTAAGAAGCCAAGCTTCTATGTGTTAGCAGGCTTTCATTCCTATCACAGAATCTTTCAGCACAGTGAGGTACACTGCGGCCATGAAGTCTTCTGAGGGAAAATCACAAAAAATTACAGGTTATTTGTTTGTGTACATTTCATCTTGGATGTGTTCTTCAGTGAATAACTGAGAGTTAAAATCTCATTTAATGTTTTTCAGGTGAAAGGCAGCTTGCAAATACAAGACTTGTTAGTTCTGTTTAAAAGAAATCATCTGAAACTACTTTTGTTTCCCTAAGAAGAACTCTGGTGGAGAGGTGTGTTTCCATGAGCAGAAACATCCCATTCTGCAGTGAGGTGCCTGACAGCCCCACAAGAGGTGCTTCCCAGTTCTCGCATAGGAGTGAACCGAAGGCAATATATAGTGTTAGCTCTGTGGCATGGAAATTTCCCCCAGCTTAGTCAGCCTCACTTTAATTTCAAAAGAGAGTTCAAAACCAAATCTTTCTTTTGTTTTGATAACTTTTGCACTTTAAATGTGGCAGTTAGTCCTGGTTCAATGCAGTCTGGGTCTGTATGGTGATACTCCCTCATGGAAAGAAACACCCTTCAGCCTGTATGTTTTTCCCTAATAATATCCCCAAGGAGAACTGTACCTAAATGTCCTGAATCACCCTCTTCTCAGAAAAGAGGCCTAGAAAATAGTATGAGTTGTTCTTATATTTCCTTACAAGAATGAACAGGTGAGTAAATGTCATTGACCACTTCACCATGGATGGTACCCCAGTTGAGTCTAATTCAGGATAAGTCAACATGAGCAAAACCATCATTTTTGAAGATACTGGGGCACATACTTTAATGCGTAACTGAGAGGTAAAATCTCATTTCTCAGGTTTTCCTAGTAAAGGGCTGTTGATGAATATAAGACTTTCAAGCCCTGGGGAAAAGAAACTATGAGCAACTCTTCGTGCATTTCTCTAAGAAGAAGTCTAGTGTAGACGTGTGTTTTTGAGGCCACACTGATCCTGTTCTCTGAAGAGATACCTGAAAGCTGCAATTCGTGGTGCTTCCCCATTCCTCACAGCAGTGCATGGAAGGTGATACAGTGTCAGCACTGTGGCAGGAAAGTCCTACCCAGCTTTGTCAGCATCTCTGTTAGTTCACAAATGAGAACAGAAACAAATTCTATGCTTTGATTTCTGAACTTCTGCTAGTAACTGACATGTGCACTTTGAATGTGGTATTTTGACATGGTCTAAGGCAGTCTGGACATGTATGAGTACACACCTGCACGGAATGAAAGACTTATCAGCTTTCTCTGTGTTTCCCTGATATTAGCCCCAGGGAGAAGAGTATTGCAGTGTTTGGAATGATCCAGCTCTAGGAATTGTGGCTTGGAATGTAGTGTGAGTTTTGCCTTGTATTTCCTTATAAAATGAAAGGATAAATAAATGTCATTGTGCTACATTACCATGGCAGGTACTCCCAGCTGAGTCCAATTCAGAGTAAGTCTAAGTGAGTAAAGCCATTGTTTGATAAGACAGTGGGTTGTGTGCTTCAGGGCATAACTGAGAGTTAAAAGTCTCATTTCTCAGTTTTTCTAATAAATGGCAGTTTGCAAATACAAGTGTTGGTAGCCTGGGGAAAAGAAGCCGCCTGTTACTCATCATGTGCTTCCCTAAAAAGAACTCCAAAGTGCAAGTATGCCTTCATGACCACAATTATCCTATGCTCCAAAGAGATGCCCAAAAGCTCCCATTACATGGTGCTTCACAATTTTCCTGTAGGAGAAAAGGGAAGGTGATATACAGTGTAAGCACTGTGGCATAAGGATTTCCTTTGCTTAATCAGCCTTGCTGTAGGTTCAGAACTGAGAACAGAACCACATTCTATCCTTTACTTAGTGAACTTCTGCTAGTTACTGAGATGTGCACTTTGAATATGGCACTTTGTCAACATGCAAGGAAGTCTGCACATGTATGCTTATGCGCCCTCATGGAATGAAACACCCTGCAGCGTGTTGTGTGTTACAGTGATAATATCCCCAGGGAGAAGAGTACCTCAATTTCCCAGTAACCCTGCTGGGAATCGAGTCTTGCAATGTTGTATGAATTGTGCCTTACATTTCTCCATAAGAATGAATGGGTGGATAAATGTCACTGTGCCACATCAACATGGAAGATTCCACAGCTGGGTCAAATTCAGGATTTGTCCTAGTGAGCAAAGCCATCATGTGGGAAGATGTGGAGTTGTGTGCTTCCCTGTGTAATTGAGAGGTGAAAGTTTCATTTTTCAGTTTTTACTAGTAAAGGTCAATTTGTGAATACAAGGTTTGGCAGTCCTAGGGAAAAGAAAGAACCAACAACTGGTTGTGTGTTTCCCTAAGGAGAACTCTACTGGAGAAGTGTATGACCATGACCAGAATGTTCCTGCTCTTCAAAGAGAGGTCTGGAGCATACAAAGAATGGTTCTTTCCAATTCTGCCATAGGAGTGTATGGAAGGTGATATACACAGTCAGCACTGAAACAGAGAAGCTGCCCCAGCTTAGTCAGCTTTGCTATAAGTTCAGAATAGAGAAGAACCTAAATGCATTCTTTGGTTTGTGATCTTCTGCAAGTAACCAAGGCTCCCACTTTGAATCTTGCAGTTTGTTGTGGTCTAATGCAGTGTGCAAATTTCTTGGTTTGTATGCTTATGGGAGGAAACACCCTGAAGCTTGTTGTGGGTTTCCCAGAGAATAGCCCCAGGAGAAGCACACCTCAATGTCCTGAATGACCCTGCACCAGTAATTGTGGCCTGGAATGTACCATGAGTGGTGCCTTATATTTTCCACATGAATGAATGAATAAGTATCATAACGCCACTTTAGCATGGAAGGTGCCCTAGCTGATTGAAGTCCAGCATAAGTCAAAGTGGGCAAAGGCATCTTTGGAGAAGAATTTGGGCTAGATGCCAAAGGAGACTTTTAGTTCTCCTTTCTTGGGTTTGTTGGTAAAGGGCAGTTTATGAATAAAAGATTTTGCAGTCATAATGAAAAGAATCATCCTGTAACTCTTTGTGTGTTTCCCCAAGAAGAACTCGAGTGGAGAAATGTACATCCATGAGCAGAATGACCTTGGTCTACCAATAAGAAGTGTCACCTTCAATTGTGCTTCCTAATTCAACCATTGGAGTGAATTGAAGGCCATATACAGTTGTAGTACTGTGGCAGGGAAGATTTGCAAGCAATTTCAGAAGATTCCCAAGCAATTTCAGAACAGAGGACACAAACTAACTGTGCCTGTAACCTTTGATTTGTGTTCTTTTGCAAGTAATTGAGATGCTCACTTTGAGTCTCTCAGTTTATTACGGTCCAAGGCAGGTTGCATATCTATGGTTGTGCACCCTCATGGAAGGAAACACCCAGTAGCTTGTTGTGGGTTTCCCAGATAACAGCCCCGGGGGAAAAATACATCAGTGTCCCGAATGACCCTGCTTTAGGAACTGAGGTCTGGATTGGAATGTGAGTGGTGCCTTATATTTCCCCATAAGAATGAATGCATGGATAAATATCATTGTGCCACATCAACATGGAAGGTGCCCCAGCAGAGTAAAATTCAGGATAAGTTTAGATGAGCAGAGCCATCATTTGTGAAGACTTTAGGATGTGTACTTCTGTATATAACTGAATCGTAGAGATCTTGTTTCTTGTTTTTTGCTGTTAAAAGGCAGTTTGTGAATAAAATACTTTGCAGCTCCCCTGAAAAGAAACAGCCTGCAACTTCTTTGTTTCCTAAGAAGAACTCATGATCCTGCTCTACAAACATGGCCTGGAACCTACCACAAATAGTACTTCCCAGTTCCCCCATAGTAGTGAATAGATGGCCATATACAGATGTGTCACTGTGGCAGGAAAGTTTCCCCATTTTAGTAAGCTTCATGATAAGTTCAAAACTGTGTCTTTGGGTTGTGTGTTTCAGCAAGTAAGTGAGATGTGCACTTTGAGTCATTTTGCTATTGTGCAAGGTAGTTTGCATACATATGGTTAAACACCCTTATGGAATGAAACACCCTGGAGCTTGTGTGATTCCCAGACAACAGCCCCAAGAAGAGAACCTCAGTGTCATGAATGACCAGGCTCTAGAAATTTAAGCCTGCATTGTAGTATGAGTGGTGCCTTGTATTTCCCCATCTGAATGAATGGATGGATAAATATCACTGTGCCACATCACCATGGAAAGTGTCCCAGAAGTCAAATTCAGCATGAGTCTAAGTGGGTAAAGTCATCATTTGTGAAGTGTTTGGGGTGTGTGATTCTATATATTGGTCAGACATACAGGTCTCTTCTCTGTTTTTACTGTTTCTGTTGTCTGAGTATAAATGGCTTTACAACCCTGGTTAAAAGAAACAGCCTGAAAACTGTATGTGCTACTCTCAGAACTCCAGCAGAGAAGTGTGCCTGCGTCAGCAAAATGATTGTGTTCTACAAAGAGGTGCCTGAAACCTACAGTACATTATGCTTGCTCAGTCCCCCATAGCAGTGAATGGAAGGCAATATGCAGTGTCAGAATTTTGGTAGAGAAATTTCCTCGAGCATAATCCGCCTAGCTGTAAGTTCAGAACAGAGAACAGAACAGAGCAATATTCTTTGGACTGTGAGCTTCTGCTAGTAACTGAGATGTGCACTTTGAATCTGGCGGTTTGTCACAGTCTAAGGCAGTTTGAATACGTATGGTTATGCACCCTCATGGTAAGAAATGCCCTGCAGCTTGATGTGTATTTCCCTGATAATAACCCCAGGGAGAAGAGTACCTCAATGTCCTTAATGACCCTGCTTTAGGAATTGAGGCCTGAAATGCAGTTTGAGCTGTGCCTTATATTTCCCCCATAAGAATGATTGGAAGGAAAAATATCATTGTGCCACATCAGCTTGGAATACGCCCCAGACAAGTTCAGAATAAGCCTGACTGAGTAATTTTGGGACTCAATCTTTAGGCACAGAAATAACGATGAGAAAGACAAAGAATCAAAAGACCTTTAATGCAAGCACAGGAGAGATTTAAGCACTAAAAATGTAGGAGATCTCTCTGTGGACAAAGGACTGGGGGCCATTTATAAAAATTACATTTTAGGGAGGGTTCTGGTTAGCTGACACTGATGGATTATTGTTATGTGTTGGTGTGCACAGGTTGTGGGTTGGGAAATCCTTGATGTCCATGGGAAAAAATAGAGGGAATCTGAGTTGGATCAGGAAGAAGTGTGACAAGGAATTCTGTGTGGTTTCTTTGCCATGGTGGACCTCTGTGCTGATAACTAAGCAGTGTGAATAAAAACTTATCATTCCCCTCTTTTAATGTTAGGGGGAGTATTTCTTAGTCTGAACAAGGGCAGTATAAATGAGGGTTTAAGCATGTAAGTACACGAACAACAAGTAAGATCTACAGAAGGCAGAGATATCAGTAAGGATGATGAGTTCTTTGTTTTTGAGTACTTGGATTCTGGATTCAATGAATCTCAAAAGGAGTTTGAAGGCACAAACAGGCTAAGAGGAAAAAAAGATAATAGTGATTAGGGGCTCTAGAATAGACATAAATACAGAGATCCATGTGTCCAATGTGAGCCACCAGGAGGACCAGGGAGAGGGATTAGAAATAGTCCATTTTTTTTCCCAGTTTAGTGAGAAATTTTTTCAGCTTTTATTACTTGTCCTTTGACTATACCTGAATTGCTTACAAAATAACAGCATCCCTCTCCTAGGACAGAGCAATATCCTCTTTTTTTCTGCAGTGAGGATATAAAATGCTTGTCCCTGCTGGAGAACATTGGCTGCCAATGAATTAATCTGATCCTGTAATGAGTTAACAGTCTGTGACAGTGCATCATAGAAGTTTTTAGGTCATGTGATAATTGACTGTAGTAACCAAGGATTACTCTAAGTCCCCTACCCCCATCTCTATCATTGAGAAAACACCAATTTCTTTCCATACAGGCGCCAGTACAGCCCTGTGTGTGACTGTATGGGCTGTGCGTTATTGTCTTTTTAGGATTTGTGATTTGGTATGTAGTGTTACTTGTGGGGCTACTACAGCTACAGTGTAAGAAACCTGGCAGGTGGATGGGAGGCAGGTATATGCTCCATATGCACAAAGAATTGTCTGTGAGGTGGGGATATGGGTGAGTTTTGTGAGACATCCTTTGTAAGTGTGCAAGAAGTGCAAGAAGATAGAGTGCCAATATGTGAAGAAGTTTTGGAGTCATTTGTCTGATGTGCACATCTTAGGTTTGTAATTGTGATTTTTCAGGGCAGAGGTAAAACTGGGGAGCATGGGTACTATACATGGGTTGTCCATTATGGTAACTTGTAATAGATGGCACCTTCCAAGGAATGTTAAATATTAAAGTTCCCGTTGTCCAGTTGGCTTGAACTATAGTGGTGTGAGTGTAACCAGCGGCCCCCACTCCATGTTTGCAAACATAGAAGTTATAAATTCCAGAGGGGAGTGTGTGAGGTTGTCAAAGGAGTGAGGAGGAGTGTCTGGATAAGATATGCATCATGCATTGTGTTTGCTGAAACAACTGGGAGTTGTGAAAAGCAGAACTGTAAGTATGAAAGGCATGATGAATATGGCTTTGAATGTGACATGTGATCCCTTGAGAAAGCCTGGTGTAACAGCCACTGTAAAGAGAAAGATTATATGGGATTATATGGCAATATGGGATACAGAACCAATTTGAATAGCAAGGCATCTGTTGGTTAGGTCTTTGGTGACTTTTGTGGTTGTTTGTGTTTTGTAAGGTGGAGTGAGTTTGATTATAGATGGTGTGATACTCACAGTATTTACTCTGCTTGTTCAAGGTCAAGCTTACCAGATAGAGGAAGGAATCTTTTTGTTTGTGTAATGTGGAACTGACATGGCAGTCTGGCAACCTTAATAGTTATTGGAGTCATAAGGTAGACCAGATGACGTTTGTCCTACTTAGTCTGGACTCCTTTACCTGTGGACTTGAGAAATTTAATACAGATTAGGTCTCCTGTGGATATGGGAAGATCTGGTTTGGTGCTATCAGAGGGTTGGGGAAGACAGAGATTGGCTTGTTGTTGTAACAGCTGTTGAAAGAAGGAGAGTATTGGGATGTAGTCAGCAAAAGGAGGGAGACTTTGGGAGGTAGGAAGAAAATGGAGTAGGAATGGTCAGGCATACATGAGTTTAAAGGGACTTAGAAAGGTAGGAACCCAGGGAAGAGTTTTGAGCCTGGCTAAAGCTAAGGAAAGAAGTTGAGGCCAAGGATGGTGTAATTTTAAAATGAGTTAAATGAGGTGTGTTTGGAGGATGAGAGCTGTGGGGAGAGAAGGTAAAGGAGAAGCTAAACTTTTGGAGAAGAATTTTATCTAAAAGGGCTGTGGTACATATTGATATTACCAGGAAGCTATGGGTGAAGAAGAGAGTTTGGAACCTGCATGGAATGGGCCCTGTTTGAAGAGGCTGTGTAGCTTGGCTGTCAACACCCATTACAGAGACTGAGGATTTAATATAATAGCCTGAAAACTCAGGAAGAACACTGTATGTGGTCTCTGTGTCTACAAGTACAGAGTGTTTTACTTGAGATCTTTAGTGACACTCAGGGCTCCAAGAAGGATATCTCAATGGGGGCCAGCAACCTGATCCCCATCAATTTTTTTTCAGCAACAAGTCCAAGTAGATCATCCAGTGATGAATCCAGTCATGATGAGATCTCCTGTGAGGGAAAGGAATTGGAAGATGGCTTACCTACTCTCTAGCATCTAGGACAGTCACTGCTCCAATGGCCCTTGAGATTGCTGATGGGGCAGAGCGCTACAGGAACCCAAGAGTTGGTGCATTGTCTTGCTCAGTGTCCTTCCTTGTTACACTTGAAGCTTGGTCTGGAGAGGTGCTCAGGCAGCTCCACTTTGTTTCAGTTTATATGTCTTAGGAGCCCCAAGTGTCACTGCTAAAAGTTCAGTTTACTATTTAGTTTCTCATTTTTTACTGTTTTTGAATTTTCAGTTTTATCTCTGTTGCTGAGCACATGAAAAGCCATATTTAGAAGGTTTTCCTGTGAGGTTTGAGGGACAAGTTTAGCCTTTTGCAATTTCATGCAAATGTCAGGAGCAGAGTGAGAAATGAAGTAAGAATTAATAAGAATTGTCCCTATAGAGTGTTAACAAAGTTACATATTTTATGCAGAAAATTAGAAATCAAAATTATACCTAATGTTATAGCATAACAATCATGATGACATAAGATACTACCCCTATTTGTTTTGGTCAACCATCTATATCTAATACATATGGAGCTTTTGTCTTTTAATAGGATGTCATTGAAGAAGTTTGTGACATTTTTTGGCCTGCTCAAGGTCTAAGTATAGTGGCTTATAAGTAACATACACATCATATTAATTTTTGCTTAAAAATTGTCATTTGAGTGGTGCCTTCATATTGGTTTGACTTAAATCCCTTTGCTAGAGAACAAGAAAAAGGCACATATCTGGATTTAATAGAAGATGTTTATCATAATTTACATTTTAGAAGATTTGTATACTTGAAGGCATGAATATACTGTAAGATCAGCAATAATGAATTGTCTTGGCCATACAAAACCTTTGTATTAGATTTTTATAACTTTAGTTGGGATGTCTCCCATAAGCCTATGTAGATTATGGGGCCCTTCAATTAATGAACAAAAACTGGTTAAATTTTACCAGGTGACCACATTTTAGTTTGTCAGTTGATGTCCTGTCCAATCTCTCCTCACCCCAAGAAATTTTGTTTAATTATTTTGCTAATTTTAATGCCTTATTGGAAAACTCAATTGTAAACCACCCTTGGACCCCAGATCTCCACCTCAGAGGGCAGACCTCTTCTGTGTCCACCTTCCCACCACCCTCAGACCCAAGATCTCCACCTCAGAGAGCAGACCTCTTCTGCACCTCCCCTCCCACCTCCCTCAGAAAGCCACCCCGCCTCCTCGACCTAGTACTGCTGTGGATCTTTGGCTGCCATTTCCCCTCCCAGAACACTGGACTGCAGTATATTAACCTTGATGGATTTATGGGAGACTCAGTAACCTCTCATCCAAACAGAGGACATAAGCAGGCTTCCATTAGAGTGCTGAGTTACCCCATAAAATAGAGGTCTTCAGTGGGTACACAGGAGCAGTAGTGAAGTTTGTCCAACTGTAGGACCTTGGCAATCTTGGCAAGAGATTAGGTAAGTTCTTCCTACACACAGAGAACATCAGGTCAGTTGAGGAGTGTACCAATAAGGACTCCCCCCCAACCTGAAGAAAATTAAAGGGGTTTATGAGACACCCAATGACACAGTAGGGTCCCAGTAGAGATGAACACTATAGACAGGGAGACCTAGTGGCCTGGAACATCTTGAAGCCATAGTAACATTGGGAACTAAGGGTTCTGTTACATCAATACTCCTAGGCTAGTCAGCCCAGGAAGAATACAGGATTCATCCAACAGGCCCTGCAGGAGGCATTCAGGTGACTGGCCCTCCTCTTCATTGTGGTATGCAGCAATTAGACAAACACCAAGCACACAGTAGGACCCTAAGATATACACTACCAACAGTTGAGACTAGTGGATTGAAAGACCAAATATTTGCTTGAAAAGTGAAAATGACAAAAGAACAAAGCAAAATGCAATCTGAAACATCCAGTTCATCAAGAGTACAGGAGACATTGAAATAGAGGACTTAAAATGTCATACACCTGAAAAAGGAAAAGATAGTAAATGAAAGAAACAAATCCACAAAACTATAGAGGTAATCCATTTAGAAATAGTTTCTCATGTAAATACAGAAATGACAACCTTAGTAAAGGAGTTTCTCAGCATTGTTAGTGTAGAAATAGATTTTAAAAAGTACAGGAGCATGGGAAACTGATTGAAACCTTGAATGAACAATATAGAAAACAAGTAGAATGCATGAAACAAACTCAGAGATATCTAAGAAATAAAAAAAATCTATTGAAAGGTGGAAAAACCATTTAAATGAAACTGAAGATAGAATTTCATATCTTGAGGTCAAGATCTGGCTAGCAATAATGAGGATATAACTTTTAAAAATACCAAAGCAGCATGAAATTACAATTCAGCAGCTTCAAGATGATGTCAAGAGAAACAGTACAAGACTAATAGGCATCAATGAAGATGCAGGAGTCAACGTGAATAACATCAGTAAACTATTTACAGGAGTAATAACAGAAAATTTCCCAAACATGGGGAAGGAATCTGATATGCAGATAAGTGGCACATGTAGAATGCCAGACAGTAACAGCTAACATAAATCTACACCCAGATATATAAAAATCAAGATTCCAGACATACAGCATAAAAACAGAACGCTATAAACTGTTAGAGAAAAGACACAACTCACCTATCAAGGAAAGCCCTTTAGAATCACAGCAGACTTTTCAGCACAAATGCTCAACTTAAGACGAGATTGGAGTGGGGTGTTTCAAGCCCTTAAGGAAAACAACTTTTAACCCAGATTGATGAATACTGCAGAACTTTCTTTGAAAGTTAATGGAGAAATAAGATACTTCCATGACAAAGAACAACTGAAGAAATTAATGTCCACCAAAGTAACCCTAGAAAGAGTACTGGAAGACATACTAGATAGAGATAAAATTGACAATGATTTCCAGAACAACAACAGAAAGAAACTGCCAAACAAGGCAGACAATTAAAGAAAGGACAAAAACAACAACAACAAGAAAAACAACAGCATGAAAATAGCATGACAAAGTTGAGCCAGTACATATTAGCTATAACTATCAATGTAAATATCCTTAATTCACCTATTAAAAGACATAGATTGACAGAATGGATCAAGAAAAAGGATCCCACAATATGCTGTATACAAAAGACACATCTGACTCAAAAAGAAACTCAGACTAGAAGTCAAATGATGGCAAGCAATATTCCATGAGACAAGAACCCAGATAAAAGCCTGCATAGATATTCCATTTTCAGAAAATGGAAACTTTAAAGCAAAAATGATCAAAAGAGATAAAGGACATGATACTCTATATAGAAATAGAAGACCAAAAAAACTCCATTAAAAGCCTACTAAAGGCAATATTCAGATTTAATAGTGTAGCTGGATACAAAGTCAAAATTAAAAAAAAATAGCATTGCTGTACACAAACAAAAAACTCACTGAGAGATAAATTATGGAAATAACACCTTTCACAATTGCATCTAAAATATGAGATACTTAGGAATCACCATAACCAAGAATGTAAAAACCTATATGCTGAAATTCATACTTCTCTAAAAAAGGAGATTGAGGAAGATATTAAAAAATGAAAGAATATTCCTTGCTCTTGGCTAGGTAGAACCAGCATTGTGAAAATGGTCATACTCCCAAGACTGTTATACAGATTTAATGCAATCCTAATCAAAATACCATTAACATACTTCATAGGTCTAAAGAAAACATGCCTTAAATTCACTTAGAAATAGAAGAAATCTAGAATAGCAAAGGTTATTCTGTGCAACAAAGGCAAAGCACGAGGTATCTCTTTCTGATTTGAAATTATACCACAAAGCTACAGTGATAGAATCAGCATGATACTAGCAAATAAATAGACCTGAGGATCAATGCAACAGATTAAAAGATACAAACACTACTACAAAGACACTCAGCCACTTTATATTTGACAAAGGGATTAACCATGTTCACTGGAAGAAGGATAGCCTCTTCAATAAATGGTGTTGGAAAAATTGGCTTGCCACATGCCAAAGACTGACAATAGACCCATGCCTATCACCATACACTAAACTAAAGTCAAAATGGATCAAAAATTTAAATATTAAAACAGAAACACAAAATCTGCTGGAAGACAAGGTAGGTAGAAGTCTTGGAGACATAGGCATAGGCAGAGAATTCATGAACAAAACATATACCACACAGGAAATACTTCAGAGAATCAACAACTGGGATCTCATATTATTAAAATGTTTTTGAATTTCAAAAAAATCACCAACCAAATGAAAAGAAAACCCACAGAATGGGAAAGAATTTTAGCCAGCAACCTCTCAGACAAAAGACTTATATCCAGGACATATGAAGTACTGAAAAGTATCAAGCCCCCAAATTCAAAGACCCTCTCAATAAATGGGCATCTGAGATGATCACACATCTCTCAGATGAAGATACACAAATGGCAAAAAAATACATGGAGAAATGTGCACCATCACTGGTCATTTGAGAAATGCAAATTAAAACAACATTGAGTTTTCATTTCACTCCACAAAAAATAGCTGCTGTCAAGAAATCCACTGACAACAAGTGTTGGTGAGGCTGTGGTGAAAAAGGAACACTGCTCCACTGTTGGTAGGAGTATAGACTGCTGTAGCTGCTGTGGAAATCAGCATGGAGATTCCTCAAAAAACTAGGATTGGAAGTTCCATTTTGTCCAGCTATTCCCCTCCTTGGTATTTTCCCAGAAAAATTAAAAAGGTTAAAAATTAAATGTCTCAGTGATATATGTGCACCCATGTTTATAGCAGCACAAGTCATAATAGCTAAATCTTGGGAACAACCAAAATGTCCATCAACTGCAGAGTGGATGAAAATGATGTGGTATTTTTGTATAACAGAATATTACTCCACTATAAAAAGGATGATCTTGGGGCTTTTATAGGTAAATGGAGGCAACTTTAAACTTTCCTCATCAGTGAAAGAAGTCAAACTCATATTTGTAAATATTACATTGTCTCTCTAGTATAAATATAATAAACCTGAAAGTGTAATAAGATCCAAAATGTATAATAGATACCATTATAATGAAAGGGAAAGAAAGTACTCTAAAGGATATAACTGTATGTATAAGTATGTAAAATAGATTATCATACTAAGTTTTTGTTAGTTTGCCAAACAGAATAGTTTGTACTGTCATTGTTTGTCCACTTTGTATGCTTTGATATTGTAACTTGAACAAGTACTTATCAGATAACAATATGCAGTTTATTAACTAGTGATTTCTGAGTGTTTTTTAAAATTCTGTATTATTTCTACCTTTTTTCTGCTTTTCTTTTTTCTCTAAATAAAAAAATGAAAAATTCAATTATAACATTTTTTGAACAATGAGAGACTCTCAAGTGAATAATAAACATAACCAATTTTAGCATCTTTTTGACCAACTGTAAACCCAGGTAGAAGTATGGTATTTAAATCTATAACCCAAATAAACCTTGATTAAATGATCTGAAAATGTGAAAAAAGGAAAAGATTGTTGAGCTCAAATAAAAAAGAACAGTTGCTTTTGGACATGACCTACAAAGAATCATACACAGATGATCTGTACAGATTGAACATAGAAACATACACAGTTTAACAGACAAATACCTTACACAATCGGAGTGCCCTCAAGTACATTTGGTCAATTCAAACTATAATAACTTTTATAGCTTTTACATATGTAAGTAAAAATAGCGTAGTGAGAACCTTTTGTAGGACAATTTATAGGAATGAAAAATAAACTTACATTGCTTAGTAAAATCAAAAGGATTTTCATCAAAACAATGAACACGATGTGAAATGTGTGTGAGATCAGCAGTGGAAAAGGGAGCATGAATGTAAACAAGTCCTCAGTGCTGGTAACCCCACGGAGAGGAATGAGGAGCTGGGAAGCCACAGAAGCTGCGGATGCAGAAGAGTTGGGAAGGGTCAAAGATGGCATCAAGTCAGTGAAGACAGAGGAAGGAGGTGGCAGAGGGAGCTGGGCATCAGAAGAAGGTGTGTGATGGGCAGGCGAGGGGGAGCCAGAGGGTGAAGTGGGTGGGAGAAGTGGTGGGAGAAGGAGGGGCAGGGAAGGAAGCATGGGAGTGAGGGATAGATAGATGGCAGGGAGAGGAGGGGAAGGAGACAGCTGACAGAGAGGTGGGTGAAGAAAGAGAGGGACACTGGGAGTCAGTAGCAGAAGTGTATGGTGGGGGTGGAGCTGAGTCTGAGGTCCCACTGGGAAATGGGGGAAGAAGCACTGAAGAGATATCGTCAATAGGATCAGAGAAAAAGAACGGTGGGTGGTGAGTAATGTTGAGCTGAAAATGGGAGAGGGCCTGTCCGAAAAGCCAAAAGAATTTGGAAGGCTTTAAAGGACTGAATGAGATCAGAGTGTGCACGGGGTTCAAAAAATGCATGTATATATGAACTTTCTGCTCATTTACCATCACAATACGAATAGCTATTTAAATCACTGAGGGCATCATAATTAAAAGTATTTTCCTCAGGCTAACCCTTGGCATTATCGAGAGAGTGGGTGGGCTAAGCAGTTTGGTAATGGAAGATAGGTTATTTAAGTCTAATGATTTGCTTAAGCCCTTAGGGCTCTAGGTGGCGCAAGAGGCACCCAAGATGAGTGTTTTTCAGGCAAGGAATGAGTATTTTCCATAGTGATTGATTTTTGGGTGAGCCAATGAGCTGAGAAAGGGTCGCAAACAAGAGGTGAGCCATCACGGACCACAGGAGCAGAGGTCACAACAATTGAATCTCCCAATTGTTACTGGGGGATACAAAAGGGAAAATGAGTGGGTGGAAACAGGTTAGTCATCTGGCAGCCTTGTGGCTTAAGGAGACAAGGACCCCAAATGAGAGTTAAGCTCACCTGTGAGAGCCTGACAGAATGTAGAATGGCTGGTGATGGAGGGATTTCAGCAAGTAATGGCAGAAGTCCCAAGAGCAAGAGAGGGAGGGAGCAAGAGAGAGAGAAAGAAGAGAGAGGGAAAGAGTAGAGATACAGTGTGTGCAAGAGAACTTAATACTGTGTGTGGGGGGGTCTCGAATCAAGGAAAAGGCCCTCCAGGAACAACATAGCTCCAATCACTCCTAGTATAATATGGCACCACCTGATTGAGCATCTTTGGGACTCAATCTTTAGATGCAAAAATAATGAGAAAGACAAAAACCTGAAAGACCTTTAATACAGTCACAGGATAGATTCACACATTGAGATTGCAGAAGCTCTCTTGGTGGACAAAGGACTAGGGGTCACTTATGAAGATTACTTTTTTGGGGGGTCTGGTTACCTGACAGTGATGGATTATTGCTATTTGCTGTTATGCACAGGTAGGGGATTGGTGAATCCTTGTTGCATGCAGGAAAGAGAGACAGAGTGTTTGACTTGGATCAAGAAGAAGTTCGATAAGGTGTTCTTTGTGGTTTCATTGCCGTGGTGGACCTCTGCCATAACTAAACAGAACCATGTGGATAAAAACCTATCAGAGCCTATGTGAGCAAAAGCATCATTTGTGAAGCCTTTGGGCTGTGTGCTTCAGTACATAACTGAGAGGTTTAATTCTCAATTCTCACTTTTGCTAGTGCAAGGCAGTTTGTAACAAAAGACTCTGCAGCTCTGGTGAAAAGAAACTGTGAAAGTTGTATGTTTCCCTAAAGAGCACTCCAGTGGAGAGTGTACCTCCATGGTGAGAATGATCCTGTTCTGCAAAGAGATGCCTGAAACCTACAATTTAAGATGCTTCACAATTCCTCCATATAGGTGAATGGAAGGCAATATACTGTGTCAGCACGGTGGCAGGGAAATTTTCCCCAGCTTAGTCAGCCTAGCTGTAAGTTCAGAACAGAGAACAGGACTAAAAAATAGCTTTTGGCCTGTGAGGTTCTGCTGACAACTGAGATGCACACTTTGAATCTCACAGTTTAAGGTCCAAGGCAGTTGCATATGTATGTTTATGCACCTCATATCCTGAAACACTCTGAAGCTTGTATATTTTTGCTGGTAATAATTCCAGGGAGAAGACTACCTCTATGTCCTGAATGACCCTGCTGTAGGAACCCAGGCCTGGAATGTAGTATCAGTGCTGCCTTACATTTTTCCATATGAATGAATGGATGAATATAACATGCCACATCACCATAGACGTTGTCCTAGCTGAGTCAAGTTCAGCATAAGTCTAATTGAGCAAAGCCATCATTTGTGAAGACTTTGGGGGGTGTGCTTCAGTGAACAACTGAGACCTAATGTTCTCATTTCTCAGTTTTTGCTGGCAAAAGTCAACGTACAAATAAAAGGCTTTTCAGCCCTGGCAAAAAGAAACAGCCTGCAACTGGTTGTGTGTTTCCCTGTGAAGAGCTCCGGTAGACACGTGCACATCCACAACCAGAATGACCCTGTTCTACAAACGGAGGCGGAAACATTCAGTAGATGTTGTTTCCTAATCCCCCATAGGAATGAATGGAATGTTATATACACTGTCAGCACTGTGGCATGGAAGTTTCCCCAGCTTCGTCAGCTTTGCTATAAGTTCAGAAAGGAGAACAGAACCTCACTGTATCCTTTGGTTTATGAGCTTCTACAGGTACACTTTAATCTTGCAGTTTGTTATGATCCATGGCAGTTTGCATATGTGTGGTTATGCACTCTCATGGAATGAAACACTCTGAAGCTTATTGTGTGTTTCCCTGATAGTAGCCACAGAGAGATGAGGACCTCAATATCCTGAATGATCCTTCTGTAGGAATTGAGGCTTGGAATGTAGTATGCATGCTGCCTTACATTTCTCCATATGAATGAATTGATAGATAAATATCATCGTGCCACATCATCATGGAAGTTGCCTAGCAGAGTCAAGTTCAGTATACATCTAGGTGAACAAAGCCATCATCTGTGAAGATGTTGAAGTGTGTGCTTCAATGTATAATTGAGATGTAATGTTCTCATTTCTTGGTTTTTCTGGTAAAAGGCAGGGTGTGAATAAAAGTCTTTGCTGCCCTGGTGAAATGAAACAGCCTGCAACTCCTTAGTTGTTTCCCTAAGAAAGAATGCTCACTATTATGTAACTCATTCCTCCATTTTTTCTTGATTTAACCAATTTTATCTGAGCAATTAATCTTATTATTTGACCATAGTTCTGCCCCACTTTATGCCTGCCTTGTGAATTCTCATTTTTCCCACCTTGAACCCATCTCACCCCATGATTCTACTTCATAAAAGTCCCTAGAAAAGACAGAGTCTTTGGCAACCTACTTGGGGCCCCTTCTGTCCCTCAGACAGAAGCTTTCTTTCTCTCAATAAATACATTCTGTTCTTAAGCTCCATTGTTCCTAAAATTCTGTCTTCAGTTTAGAGACTTGTGTGAACTTGTATGGAATATACAGAAATTTCATTCCCCTATTTCATTTGGAGGTCTTCCACTGAGATCATTCTTCTGAGGTAAGAGTTTGCTATTGTTTCATAGACTCTGGACTGGGACTCATTTAGGTACCAAATTTTTATGCTTGAAATTTTCTTTTTTTTTTTTTTTTTCCTATTGTTTATAATTGCTTTTTCTCTTACATAGCTTTTCTAAAACAGTGGTAAATCTAAGTTAAAACATTGCAAAATTAGAAGGCTATGATATTTCTTTAATGGAACATTTTAATTATTTTTTTCTTGTTCATGTTGCAGTTAAACTAGTTGCTAAATTTACTGTTCTCTTTCAGTTTCCTTTCTTTGACTTCTACTCATTTTCCCACTTTATGCTTTCCTTACAGAGGCATATAATCAGAAAGAACTCTAGACAATTCCAACCTTTTCCTCTTAAGGTAAGCCCACAGTAAGTGAGCATTTGATAATGCTGAAGATGGGGAAGTTGAAAGAGTTTTGCCCTAAAATATTTAAATTGCAGTGGGAGGCAGAACCGAGCAGCTGAGAGGCGGGACCAAGCAGCATGTTTGCCTTGGGGACGCCTCCTCCTTCCCTGTGACAACTTTCTTTCCAAGTGGTGCCAAAAGGGGTCCCAATTAGTAACTTGTGTGTCATCAATACCTGCCCTAGGTGCCACCCCAGGTCAAAGGTTATATGTATATTGTATGTCACATGTGCTGGTCAGAGAATGCCAGGCTGTCTATAGTCATGGACTTCTCTCCACATCCTTAGAATAAAGGCTATATTTATTTTATGTCTTCTTTTTTATTGTGCCAAAAACCTAACAGAATGGTGCTGTGTGACTCGGATGGCAGAGAATGTCAGCTCCATTTGGCTAGCCCTGCCTATGAGCCACTGTGTTTTCCTCCGGGACTGTTTACTTGCCACTGCTAATCCACACACAACACTGGCCCTCCTCACTCAGCAAAAGTGAGCTAACATGTGGGGTTTTTTTGTTTCCATTTCTAAAACCCACAAGATTGTGGTCAGAAAACCTAGCCTTACCATCCTGTGGATGTAGATGGCGGTTTTCATGATCTTTAGACCATACAGCCTGAGGACCCCGCCCTGAACTTTTCTGGTGATGGCTGGTTGGGAGAATGGGTGTTGGGACCTTTCCATCTCACACTTTCTTTTTTAAAAATTTTATTTAAAGAGAAAAAAAAAGCAAAACAAAAAAATGTTGAAAATAATACAGAATTTTAAAAAAAACAGTAAGAAATCACTAGTTGATAAATTCTATATTGTCCTCTTAGAAATAGTTGTTCATGTTACAAAATTAAAGCATACAAAGTGGACAGTCAAACAGTGAAGCTGCAAACAGTTCTGTTCAACTATCCAGCAAAAATTTAGTAATATGGTTGTCAATCCTACACACTTAAACATACATGCAGTTATATCCTTTAGAGCACTTTCTTTTCCTCCTTTTGTTTTTTAAGTCCATTATCTGTTTAGTTTTACCATGTTTAAGCTTGCTCAGTACCTTACTGATCTGTTTTGTTGTTATTTCCTTTTTAATCACCTTATATAATTCTGCAGGTTTTTTTTTTGAAGGTAGTAGAAATACAACAGAACAAGACAGAACAAAGCCAATTGAGATAGTGTAGTGAATTTGATATACAACCTCACAGCAAGTTACCTGTATAACAGCAATAGATACCTTCATATATCTCATTATCTTTACAATAGTTGTCTAGTTAATCAAGTATAGCAAAATCAAACCAAAGACAGAACATTATAAAATAAATCTAAAGAGAATATTGAATAGAGCAAAACAAATAAGCATAATAAAACAAAACTGAAAACAACCCTTGCTTTCCAAGAGAAGATAGAGGAGAACCCCCATACCTGCTATTCTGCACACAGTCATCCTGCCAAGAGATGCCCAGACCTCCATCCCCAGTTGCTAATGGGGGAGGGGGTTGGGATGTTTCATTCCAAGCCCACGTACCGGTAGGTTCAAGAGACACTACAGTGTCTCCTCCTGGCTCACACCGGAGAAAGGTGCTTACCAAGAGGGTGAATTGCTTCTTTGTGCAGGCTCCTGGATTCCGCCATGGCCATCCATCTCACACTTTCAAATTAGGTGATGACCTCTTTTGATAGATGTGATACAAAACAGCTTCCACATTCCTTGGGGGAGAGCTAAAGCTCTTACGTCCCAAGGTGAAGTTACTTTTTTAGCTCACTTATAATTTGGTCACATGGACCAATTCCGGTCCCCCAAAAAGCATACCTCTGGGGAGCCTGGTTCATAACCTTGGTGCTCTTGGCCTCAAAAAGGCTATAAAAACCAAAAAGTTTATCTTTTTTTTATGCATTTCTCATAGTGGTGGCAATTTGGCAGAAACCCATCATTTTTTTAGGCCTTTTTTACTCTGAGGATGTGTTTTTCTCTCACTCTGTCTTATAACTTTCTCCTGTATCTCCCAGACCAAATCTTGCAGGTTACTCAGCTTGGGGTTTCTGTAACCTCTGCGCTGTCCTCTCCTCCTCCCTCACCCGCAGCAGCCTCTGACCCATCCCTTAGTTTCTCTCCCCAATCTGCAACTCTCAATCCCTCCCACCCAAGCCTTCTGTTCCATAGCTGCCAGAGAGCAAGTAAGCCATCCTCTAACTCCTTGCTCTCACAGGAGATTTCATCACCACCAGATTCATCACTGACTGATATACGTGGACCTGTTGCTGATGACTGATGGGCTCAGGGTCCACAGCCCCCCATTAAGATATCCTTCTCAGAGCCCCAAGTCCCACTGGAGGTCTCAGGATTACAACCAAGCTGGAATGGCCCCTACCTGGGCTTCTTCGCACCCTCAGCAGTGGCCAAAGTTACTGGACTCCCATCCTGGTTCCACATCACACAAGCTAAGCAGTGCCCTCCCAACCCTGAATCTAACCATCCTGAGTGGTCATCTCATATTCTGTTGCCCACCCATCTCCATCTCACCAAGGCCTCACAACCTCAACTCTCAGGCTAAGTCATGTTTTGTTATCCAATTTGGTTCTTCATTCCTTATACCTTCTTAATTATCTTTTTTACAGCAGGACTCTTGAAAAGCCTTACCTAAAGACTCCCACATTGTGTGTAACATCGTCTTCATGGTGTTCTATGTGACAACTGTCTTAGTTCTCTCTACCCTCAGCTGTTTAGTCAAACGGGAGAACCCTGAGTGCCTAAGCTCATATCTGCCTTATAGTGACACAGCCATGGCTCTCCCCACCCCTCGTATTCTTTCCAGCTCAACTCCTGGACCAGAGACAAGCCTTAATTTTAATTTTTCCACTTTAAGATGGGAACATAAGTACCTCATAAATTCAGTCCTCCTAACCCAACACTTATTTTTCAGAATTCTACCCCAACGTGGTCCTGATAAAATGACGTATTTAAATCAAAGCACCTTTCTTTCTACCTCCCCTGGGTCTTTAAATATAATAGTGGCCTCCTTCCTCATAGCAGCTTGTCTCTTTGTTTTTCTAGTCTAAGATATGGGGATGCACCAATGATGAAGTTGTCCTGGCCAAACCACTTGTACCAGCTTCTACATGGGCATCAACCATCATCCCCATCGACCTTCCTAAGCCCCAATATGGCACCCCCTTCCAGCAGAAAGTAGTAAGAGAGAGACTTCACCTTTTTCCTAACAATAAAATGCAGGAATGAAAGAGTTTTGCCCTAAAATATTTAAACTGTGGTGGGAGGCAGAACCGAGTAGCTGGGAGGCGGGACCAAGCAGCATGTTTGCCTTGGGGTCGCCTCCTCCTTCCCTGTGACAACTTCCTTTCCCAGTGGCGTGAAAATGGGTCTTAATCAGTGACTTGTGCATCCTCAATGCATGCCCTAAGCACCACCCCCAGTCAAAAGTTACATGTGTATCTTATGTCACATGTGCCAGTCAGAGAATGCCAGGCTGTCTATAATCATGGACTTCTCTCCATGTCCTTAGAATAAAGTCTATAATTATTTTATATCTTCTTTCTTACTGTGCCAAAAACCTAACAGAAGTCATATGAGATGAAGGACATATACCCCATCTCTGGGTCAGATGAGACATTGGAATTGTGCCCATCTAGGAGAGCATATATAAAATTCATGTCCTGGCTTAATGTTCTGGGCCACTATCTCTTTCAGAGATCAAACCTGAGACACAGTGGGGAGAACCAATTTCAACATGACAATGGAAGGAGTTATTCCAAAACACAGCATGCTTACAGAACATTTAGACTAAACATTTAGACTAAACAGGATTTCTAAACTTTCAAGTTGTGAACTTTAAAACCTGTGTTGTTAATTTATAGAGCACTAGGTAATGATTTTGCTCAGGCTTTTAACTGCCCCTTATAGAAGCTTTGACAGTCAGTGGACACAAGGCTGTCACTCCTAAAAGCATAGGACAGATTTCCCCAGCATATGTTTGGTGAATTGCCATTGAAGCCAATGGCCAATGGAGTCAATGGAATGTTGACCAGACAGACAGCTGGATTTTTTTCTGGAGACTGGTCTCTGGTTGTGTGGCCTATACAACTGAGAACAACTGAGAGGTCATAGCCAGGACACCCAAGGTTTCCTTAGAGGCAGCTGGCTCCCCAACCACTAAAAAATCTACTCTTATCTATTATCTTTCTCAGGTAATAGACTAAGAACTCTTGCTAAACTTTTCATTGGATATTTAGATTACTTAGACTGTGCTTCCCTTCAGAGATTAAACTGAGGCAGCTTGTAACAGCTATTGTTGACACAGCCGGGTATAAGTTTCAGGTACTGCACTCCAGGGGTGCATCATTGCTAGCTGCACAGAGGACCCAAACTCTGTCCAGCCCAGTGACCCAGCACAATCCATCAGGGAAATGCCAGACCAGCCTCACTGGTCACAGAGGTTCCAAGCCCAGCACCCCAGAGCCACCCATTAAGGAGTGATGATAGGTCTTGGAGAATTTGAGGTCTACCCATCAGAGTACAAGGCCCCAGCTCCATACTAGCTGAGTACAAGGACCCAGCTAGTACGTGGCAGGTCCTGGAGGTTCTGAATTCTGCCAATCCAGGAGCAAAAACCTGGCACCCTATACCAGGGATATACTCTGGCTAGCAGCATGCTCCAGAGGCTCTGAACTCCTCCCAGCCAGAGGCAAGGTCCAGACAGTGCCCAACTTGTGGTCATGCTCCAATTAGCTGCCTGGGTCCTGGAGGTTTTGAACTCCACCCAGCCATATACTAGGCCATGGTGACACTATGGGAGTGCATCCCTAGAGAGTGTGTCTCTACTAGAAGCAAGAGGATCCAACCTCCACCCAGCCCAGAGAAACCCCGCACAGTGCATCAGGAGAACACCTGGCCAGCCTTACAGGCCACAGAAGACAAGTATCCAGTGCCATAGGTTGGGAGTGCACCACAGCTAGCCATGGGGATACTGGAGGATTGAAACTCTGACCAGTGTAGTGTTCCAGTGCAATCCATCAGGAAGATGCCTGACCAGCCACTCAGGTCCCAGAGGAAAATGACAAAATGAAAGAACAAGAGGCAGTCTCAAGTTTCCAGTCCACACAGAACAACTCCAAGAGACACTGAAATGGAAGACACTGGAAACTGCACTACTGAACTTTCTGAAATGATAGCAAAGGAAGTAAAGAAAAACCTCCATGAAGTTATAGAAGAAATGACATCAGAACTAATCTCTCAGGTGAAAAAAAATGAATCACAAACATTAGGAAAGAAATGAAGTGTTTAGCTAAAGAAGATCTAAGTAAAAAAATAGAAGAACATAAGAAAATGATGGAAACTTTGAATGAATAATATAAGACCAAATTAGAATACCTGAAAGAGATTAAAAGGGATATTCAAGAAATTAAAAATTTCACTGAAAGCTGGCAAAATTGCTTGAATGAAGCTGAAGGCAGACTTTCAGAATTTGAAGACAGGATTGAAGATTATGACCACAAAAGAAAAGATCTCTTAAAAATAACAAAGAACCAGGGAACAACAATTCAAAGGCTACAACATAACTCAAAGAGAAACAATATAATATTGCTAGGTGTCAATGAAAAAGCAGGGGTCAACACAAATGACCTGTGAAGACTTGCAGAAATTACTTGCAGAAATAATAACAGAAAATTTTCCAAACATGAGAATAGAATTGGATATACAGACAAGTGATATATACAGGAGACCAATTAACCATAACCATAATCAATCTTCACCTAGATATATAATAATTAGGGTATCAGAAATTTGACACAAGAACAGTATACTAAAAGGTGTCAGAGGAAAGAAACAGATCACCTATGAAGGAAAGCCATCAGAATCATGGCAGATTTCTCAACACAAACCTCCAAGTCAAGAAGAGCTTAGAGTGAAGTATCTAATGTCCTGAAGGAAAACAACTTTCAACCTATAGTGATGTATCCTGAAAAATTGTCTTTGAAAACAGATGGAGAAATAAGTTACTTCCATGACAAAGAAAACTGAAGAAATTCATGGCCACCAAAC
This sequence comes from Dolichotis patagonum, assembly GCA_004027295.1. Lineage (NCBI taxonomy): Eukaryota > Metazoa > Chordata > Mammalia > Rodentia > Caviidae > Dolichotis > Dolichotis patagonum. Next base: position 26,818 of record PVJX010004367.1, read on the forward strand.
AAACACTACAAAGAGTATTGAAAGACACTCTAGAAAGAGACAAAGATGACTACAATCCCAAGAAAAACAACAAAAGGGAGCCACTAAGCAGGGTAAACAATTAACAGAAAAAGTAGAAAATAAACAACAGAAGATAACATGACAGTGATAAGTAAGTAAATACCATTTTTATCCATCAATGTAAATGATCTAAACTCACCAATAAAAGAAACAGACTGGCAATGGATTAAGAAACAAAATCCAACAATATGCTGTGTACAAGAAACACATTTAACTCAAAAGGAAATTCATAGACTAAAAGTTAAAGGATGGAAAACAATACTCCTTGTAAGAGGAACCCAGAGAGAAACAGAGATAGCTATTTTGTTTGTAAACTACAAGCCAAGAATGATCAAAAGAGATAAAGAAGGTCACTACATATTTGTTAGCAGAAAAATTCAAGAGAACGAGATCTAAAAATAAATATATATGCACCAAATATGGGCACACCCAACTTTATAAGACAAATTTTTGTAGACATGAAAATCCAAATAGACAATAATACAGTTATAACAGTGGATGATAACACCCCACTGTCACAAAAAGACAGATCAACCAAACAAAAAGTCAACAAAGAAATTACAGAACTAAATCAAACTTGTGAAAAAATGGACCTAGTAAAGGTGTACAGAGTATTTTACCCAACAATACATATTCTTCTCAGCTGCACATGGGTCATTCTGTAAAACAGATCATAAACTAACTCACAGAATATGCTTAAGTAAATGCAAAGGAATTAAAATAATTCCATGCGTATAATCTGACTATAGCACAATAAAATTAGAAATTAATGACAAAAAACCCCACAATAACCCATAAACACATGGAAATTAAATAACACTCTCCTAAACAACCAATGGATCACAGAAGAAATAAAACAAGTAAATAAGCAACATCTACAATGGAACAAAAAAGCATATACAAATTATTGGAATCTATGGGAAAAATGAAAGTAGTCCTCAGAAGGAAATTTATAGTACTAAGTTCCTACATTAGGAAAATGCAAAAAACACACATAAACTACTGCACCTCAAACTTTTACAAAAAGAAGAGCAAGTCAAGCCCAAATCCCAAAGAAGGCAGGAAAGTAAAGGATCAGAGCAGAAATTAATGCAATTGAAACTAAGAAAACAGTACAAAGAATTAATGAATCAGAGTTAATTATTTGAAAAAATAAGTGAAATTGATAAATCTTTGGACAACCTTATCAAAAAGAAGGATGAAAAACTCAAATCCATACAAAAAGAAATAAAAAGGTTTAAATCACTACAGAACCTGCAGAAAGATAGAAGATCATCAATACCTACTTTGAAAACCTTTACTCTCATAAGCACAATAACACAGATGCAATGGACAGATTGCTAAAAACATGAATTACCAAAGCTTAATCAAAAATCTGTAAAATTGCTGAATATACCAATTTCAATTAATGAAATTGAAAATGTAACTAGAACCCTACCAACAAAGAAAAGCTAGGTCCTGATGGATTCACTGCAGAATTCCACAAGAAATTGAAAGAAGACTTAATGCCAACACTCCTAAAACTCTTCAAAGAAATTTAAAGGGAAGCAATGCTCCTAACTCATTCCTAGAACCAAGTATTAGCCTAATACCAGAAGCAGAGAAAGACCCAAGCAAAAAGAAAATTACAGACCAATCTCTTTAATGAACATAGATGCAAAAATCCTCCATAAAATACTGGAAAATAGAATACAACAAGTCATCAGGAATATTACACACCATGATCAAGGGGGATTCATCTCAGGAATGCAGGGGTGGTTCAACATATGTGAATCAATAAACATAATACACTGTATCAAGAGAACCAAGGACAAGAATCATGTGATCATTTCTATAGATGCAGAAAAAGTTTCAACAAAATCTAACACTCATTCATATTAAAAACCCTATAGAAAATTGGAATAAGTGGTCTCTACCTCAATCTGATAAAAGCCAAATATGATAAACCAGCAGCCAACATCTTACTAAGTGGACAAAAACTGAAAACTTTCAATCTAAAATCGGGAAGAAGAAAAGGATATCAATTCTGCCATTCCTAGTCAATGTGGTTCTGGAACATTAGCCAGAACAATTAGAGAAAAAAGAGAAATAAAGGGAATAAGGATAGGAAAGGAAGAAGCTAAATTATCATTATTTGCACATGATATGATACTCTACATAGAAGGCCCCCAAAACTCCACTGAAAGTCTCCTAGTCATAATAACCAAATTCAATAATGTAACTGGATACAAGGTCAACATACTCAAAAATTAATGGCATTCCTGCACACAAACAAAAAAACCAACTGAGAGAGAAATAAGGGAAACTACACCCTTCATTACAGCATCAAAAAAATGAAATATTTAGGAATCAATTTAAGAAAGGAAGTTGAAGATTTATATAGTGAAAATTATATTACACTGAAAAAGGAAATCAAAGAGGATTTCAGAAAATGGAAAGATATCCCTTGTTCATGGATAGGAAGAATAAACATTGTGAAAATGGCCATTCTGCCAAAATTGTTAAACAGATTCAATGCAATTCCAATCAAAATACCATTTAAATATATTCGTATACCTCACAGATCTAGAGAAATCATCCCTAAAATTCTGGAACTGAAAAAGACCTAGAACAGAAAAGGTAATTGTAGGCAACAAAGGTAAGGCAGGCGACATCACAATCCCCAGCTTGAAATTATATTACAAAGCTATTTTCATACTATTATTATGGTATTGGAATAAAAACAGACCTGAAGATCAATGGGATAGATTAAAAGAGAGAAAACAAAGAGACCAGAAAAGAGGCTACTTCTATTGTGGCCTTAAAAACACAGACCTTAAGTCTGATTCTCGGGTTCCTTGAAGAGTTTGACTGAGACACTTACCTGCTATCACTACCACAAGCCAGGCCACTTTAAGAGGGCCTGCCTTAAAAGGCCCCAAAGCGATGCCCTAACTGCAAATGTGACCACTGGAGGTCAGACTGTCCTCTGAGACCAAGGCCCCAGGGTTCAGACCCATCCCATCAGATGGTCCAGCAAGACTGAAGGGCCTCAGGGCACTTGTCTCCCGTCTCTGGCCAGACTGTCATCTCTGCCTGTCATCTCCATGGAGGAGCTCTAAGTATTCATGGCAAAAGGAAAAAACCAGCTGATTGCTTGACATTGGACATTGGAACAGTCTCTTTACCCTTCTCAACTCTGGTCTTCCTTCCAGGTACTGTACCTCAATATAGTCACCAAAATAACTGGTATAACTTTCTAATCTTTCATTCCTTTTAGTTACGCCTAAAATCCTGACCCCAATTCTAGAGAGATCTTATCATGTCTAAATGCTGGTATGTATACATGTCCAATTTGCCAACTAATTAAAATGATTCTGAAACTGGTTTTTACAAATACAGTACATATTTTTGTTCATATATAAAAGCTTAGAGCTTTTAATTTGTCAACATAATGGATTAATCTGGTTTTCCTGTATTATAAAAAATTTAGTGACAATTATAACTAAAGCTAGAGGAATTTATGACAAAAATGTCAGACTCCTCAATAAAAAGACCTAAGAGCCAGTGGGTTACAATTGCTATAACTTAGAAACAGGTTCTAAGTTTAACTGTTATCTCTAGTGCTCATACTTTCATTTTATATGCCTTTGTATACATACTTTGATTATACATGCTCTGACTAAAGTTTGTTGCTGCCTAAAGGTGCCAAATCCCAAGGCATCATGCAGATGAAACCGATAATATACTGGATTCCTTTTACATTGCTTTTACTGGAATCCACCAGATTTTGTCCAGAGAGAATTATGTGATATATATCGAGGCCTTAACTGTATTCAGTGAGCCTTAAATGGCACCACAGCTGATCTCTAAGTGAAGAAGTAAAATTAATGAGACAGGCTTTCTTCCAAAATTGGATGGCATTAGACATTCTAACAGCAGCACAGGGGGATACTTGTGCAATTATAAAAAATAAATGTATATTTAGTATTATTCCTGATATTTCTGCTAATATCTCAACTGCTCAAGATATTAGATGACAAATCAATGACATGTCAGATTCTAAAATTCCCTGGACTTCATCCTTACAGGAATTAATTCCAGCTCCTCTTGGTAGAAATCTTTGTTAACCACCCTTACAATTATCCTTTGATACTATTATTTGGCCCATGTATTCTTAATTGTTTATTTGCTTTTGTTTCCTCCAGACTTAAAGCTGTACATCTATACAAGGTAAAGACAGTTGGTGTCTATTGAAGTCCCCTAGATAAAGTCTCTGCAGATGTATCTCTAACTGCAATTCAACAACTATGGCCCCCTTAAGTCAGAAGAAGCAAGACTGATCATTGTATTCCTTCATGGCAGTTCAGGTTACATTTTCAAAGGCAGGATGTTACAAGCATCTGAGTTAGTCAGAAATATTATAGACAGTCAGACAGACCTGAGCCTTCAATGGAGCCAGAGCAGATGTCCAGAGAACTTTCACCTCTGATGAGTCAATCACCTCCTGCGCGGGCCAGATCTCAAGACAAAAGACAAAGCAAATACAACCACATCCTAAGGGTCTACAGCCCAGATAGTTCTCTGTCATCCTGAGGAAGTCAGAAGTCAGTATCCCAACTCCCAATAGGAAGAGTCACTGCTGCTAAGCATGCCCGGTTACTACATGACTCACTCCCCCATTTTTTCCTGATTTAATCAATTTTATCTGAGCAAATAATCTTATTGGTTCACCATAGTTATGTGCCATCTCATGCCCATCTGCCTTGAGAGTTCCCCATTTTCCCCATCTTGGACCCATCTCATCTCATGGTTTGATTCCATAAAAGACCCGAGAAAAGAGAGCCTTTGGCAACTGCTTGGAACCTCTCTCTCTCTCACTGTCTCAGACAAGAAGTTTTCTTTCCCTTAATATGTATATTCTGATCTTAAAAAAAATAAAAAGGAGGATAATCTTGACATATTTGTAGCTATTTGGATACCTTGAGATTATACTCCTAAGTGAAATACATTGGACACATAATTAAATACCACATGGTTTCTATGGTGTGAGAAGCTAAAAGTGTAAATAAGGATCAAAATGTATAATAGATATCAACAAGTGGAAAGAAAATATTTAAGTGAGAAGTGGGATAAGGGAAAGGGTAGGGGAAATGGGAGGAAAGGATGAGAGGAAAAGAATAAAAGGGTAAAAGTGAAAGCAAAGCTTTGTAAATCAGTAGTGGAAGAGGGGTTGAAGTGAGGATAGGAGACATGGGGAAAAACAGAAGCAAGATATGTACAGGTAGAAATTCCCTATGATGACTGTTATTATATATATATATATATATATATATATATATATATATATATATACCTAAAGTGTACCAATAAAAATGTTGAAACAAGATGTCTCTTGATAATCATTGCAAGAAGTGTGTTCATAGTTTACCAGAGCACAAGTCCTAAAAAGAAATACTATTAATGAATCCAGGAAGAGGAAACATTAGTAATAGGCCTGCACATAGGAGAACATTGTTCTGCCCTACTTGCTTTCTAAATAATGCATGGCATTTGGATTCAGGTCTCCTCTACTTTCTCATCCTCTTCCAATTGAGGTATCCTCCATTGGAATATTGGTGCTATAAAGAAAAAAGTGATCAGTGTTGAACATCAGGTACCATTTCATGCGTTCATTGTACTGTCAGTTATTTTATCTATGGACCAAAGAAATCTTAGATTTAGTAAAAAATAGAGAAATACACACATAACAAAATTATTCTGTCTTTTAAAAAAATGGCTATTTGTAATGAAATTTTTCTGTGGTTTTTGGTTTGAAGGACTTAATATGTAAACACTTGGTACACAAAATTTTGTGGAACTTTGTCTTCAGTTCCAGAAATATAGTTTCTAAATCCTTAGAATATTTTATTGATTGGAATGTCTTTATTATTCCTGTTAGGCTTGTGACCTGCACTTGTTAGCTGACTCATGTCAGAGTCTATGATCATGAGATGACTCAGGCTAAGAGCCTGAGTCAGAAACACCAGATCGACATTAGATTGAGAGCTTGAGCCACGTGCTGTCAGCCCATGCTCCATAACATCATGATTGATTTCAACCAGGTGGGCACAGATACAGTCAGTAATATGATGAAACCACAATAAAATCTCCAGACACTAACTTCACGTAAAGTTTGGTGTGGCAAATACCTTGTATATTGTCACACATCCATTCACCAGGATAGTAACACACCTTTGCAGATAGTGAAATTTTCATGTTTAAGAGTATGTCAGACTTTAGCCTATAAATCTTTCTTCCAGTTGACTCTGATGATGACCTTTTTGCAATAATAAAAACATATTATTAAGAATAGTTCTATGTTGAGTTCTGTGAGTTCTTGTGAATTATGGAAACTGGCATGGCGAAGTGAACTCCCAAACTTATAACCAGTATGTCAGGAGTAAAGATGGCTTGGAGTCCTGTAAACTTAAGTCTGCTGGCTGATCAAAGGGTGATTTTCTATAGCACTTTGCCCTCAACTGTGAAATTTGATTTATTTCTGTGTAATTGATAACATAAGTCACTATATCCCTTGAACACAATTTTTGTACATATTGCGGTTTTTACCTACAGGTTCCCCCAAAGTGTTTAAGAGGCGGCTGGATCTAAAATGTATGATTTTGGGATTAAAGATGTGATTCTGGAATTAATTCATGGTGCCAGGCCAAGATTAAGTCTGCCCCATCCTGGGTGCGAGGGCCATTGGCCATAAGGTTGGGTAGTCTGCAGAGGAGATAAGGGACACAAAGAACATTGCTGGTTTTCTCTTGATGCTTTCTGTTTCCTGCCTTCAATGCCATGACCTGTTTTTTCTGGATGTTAGACCTCTGCCCTGTCACCCTGCCTGGCACAAATGGTTATGGACGGAAACCTCTAAACGCTGGGAGCCAAAATACACCTTCCTCCTTGTGCTTTAGGTGTTGGGTATTTTGTCTTAAGAATTTGAAAAGTAATTAAGGTAGTAGAGAAAACCCAAAGGAAATTATACATTTACCAATAGAGAGTTTTTGGTAATGTTCATAATGGTTGTTTTAGTTGCTTTTCTCATTGCTCAGACAAAATACCTAATGTCCACAGTTAAGGGAGGGAAGGCGCATCTAGCTCACAGTGTAGAGAAGATTGAGTACATAGTTACCTGGCTCCAAGGCAGAGTGGCTTGGCAGAGAGGCATCCCAGAGGAGCAATAGTTCACTGTGGCAGTGAAAGCAAACAAACAAAGGAGGTTTAACAATCTTTCTATTTCATGTGTGGTATGCAAACTATCTGCCTGAGGGTGGGTGTAGCACTCACACCCTTGATCCCAGCCAGAACTAAGCCAATCAGTGCAGTGATTTACAAATCACAAACCCTAATACCTAATCACACATTCTAGATTCAGTCACTGCTGAAAAATCCCCGTGACCACAAGAGGCTTTGGGGGAACATCTAGACACAAACTATTAAAATACATTGGATAAAGTTCATTTGATTTTTAAAAATACAATATTATGACATGAATTATATCTTTTTAATAGGATGCATATTAGATGGCAAAGGAATGGCGCTCTTCTCAAAATCTTCATATCCCATGCACGCACTATATTTAAATCAAGCCTGTTGGCTTAGGCCACAAATTGATTACTGTTAATATCTGAGGGACAGATGTGAAATTTATTTTCCTTTTTAAAGAAGAAAGCTGGTCAAACTTCATAAATAATTTGCAGCTGATACATAAAGCATGCATCAATCAAGAGGATAAAAAGAAATACACATAGCATTTTAGATTGAGGAAATGGTGACAGTATGACATCAATCTAATGACTAAGTTTAAAATAACAGGCAACTAATACAGTAACTATTAAATGGTTTGGAGGCTTTGGTGAAATGAAGTATAGTGAGTCAATATAATGGTCAGTACTTACTGCTTTGTAAATGGATTAGACAATAAGATTTTACAAATGAGTGTTTCCATCTGCCACTCTAATGTCATTAAGGTTAAAGCCCTGTGAAACATCTCTGTATGTTTAGTAATAGTAGCTAATGTAAAAAGCAGTGGGCCAGTAATTAATACATGCAAAATGGGTCAGTTCTAAGAAGACCTTTATAAATTCTTATGGTTTAATCACTAGCTCCTAAAACTTTCTTCTCTGTGATATGAATTCAAAATAATACTGTGCTCCATACAGAGAGGAGAATCAGTAGATAATGGTGACAGATAAGAACTGGCTGAGCAACATTAAGAAATAGCAGAATCTGGTAATATGGTACTAAATTTTCCAAATGAGAATCTAAAATAATAGCAAGACAAATTCATTCTACAGACCTGCTCTGTAGATGATTAGTAATATTGTGTTGTGCACTTAAAAGTTTGGGAAAAGGGTATATTTCATTCTAAGTAGTCTTAACACAGTAGTTTTTCTTCGTATCTCACAGTATAAATATAATACATTTAGAATATTTAAAAAATAACAAGAAGTGTTTAGTAACAACTATGTATCACCTACTTTTTGTTCTAGTTAGATATGTTGACTTTAAATTTTGAACTTTAGTTCAGAGGTAATCTGGTATTTCACTCCTCTAACAGTACTGGATTGTTGTTTGCCATGTGTGAATGGATCGATTTTGTGGGGACGTGGTGACTATAGCATCTTAGGGTTACAGTGGATTTTAGAATATTATTAGTTCACATGGTGTCACCATGTGCCACTTTTTCTCACCTGTGGCTGACCTGCAGGCAGGTGGAGTTTGTGCTCAATAAAATATAATCAGTGATGAAGGAAAAAATAACACCTCATTCTCTTTATGCTGAATATTAATGTTTCCATTAGCATATGATACTCAGAGTCATTTTGCAACTAAAACGGGAAAGAATACAATGATCCCAGAACTAGCTGATTTAACCCATCCTCAAAGTGCCTGCTGGGATAGATGTTGCAAAGCAACTCTTCTGCTCCTTTCAAGCTAATATCTTCCTAAATATATAGCTTTTTATTGTTAATTGTAGATGTGCTCAGTGTTTAAAGTTCAATAATATGTGTGTTCTATTTCCTGGATTATGGTATTCCTGATTCACAATGGTTAATTTTCTTATGAAAACTAATGCCCCAAATTGCAGACTACACCCCATGCAGGCCTCTGACACTACCAGAGGATGAAAAATATTAGTGAACATAAACAATAGCAAATTAGGTCTTCATGATACAAGCCACTGTGAGGTTCATAGTAGACATTTTCTCTAGATGACTGTAAAAATTGCAAAGGCAAAACAAATATGCCTGAAGGATTCCTTTATCTGCATTTGCTTCTCAATAAATAACCCTGGTATGGCAAAAAATCCTTTCAGACTTTTTTCACTACATTTGTTTCTATTCAGTGCTATGTTACATTGTATTGCAACTTGTTAGTTTTCATGTACAACATACACTGACACTTTCAATAATTGTCATTAATGAAGATAACATATATTTGATTTTTGCTTAGTATTCAATAACATTAAAAATATACTTAGTACTGAATTATTGATGGATATTTCTTTTCTTGATTTTTGCTGTAACAGTGAAATGTTAATTAATGTTATTCATTTTCATTTTGTAAATGGATACAATTTTCAATAATCAGTAATTTAAAGGAGGAAAAATAGGTCAGACATTATCCAAATAATAAGCTTTGGATAGATGATGTATCAATCATAATGAAGAAGGCAAAACTACAACTCCTGGTTACAGCCTATGTGAATGTGAGTTGGATTTGCCTTTATAGGCGGTCAAGATTTACCCTTCATGAAGGTAAATTTTACTAACAGAAGATAGCATTTATTTGATAGAGAATACATACTGGAAATAACTCAAGGTATTTGAAAAAATAGAAGTATGAGTTTTTAGGTTAAAATTGTCAACTTGTGAGGGTAAATCATGTATATCACAATGAGTAATAGTAGCTAAACTATTTATTTTGAATGATGGAGTATTTTTTAAAAATATGCAAGATGAACAGATCAGGAACAGAGGAATAGAGCCTAGAATTCATTAGCTATAACCAGGGAATAAGAAGAATTTGAGCTCAAATGGAACATTCTTCATGTGTGTGGGGGGGATTAATAGACTATAAAGCTAAGATGAGCTCCTAGGAAAGATAAAGTTGGCTCCTTCCATTTTTAGCATAAATAATGTATCTAGAGTAAAGGTAGCAGTGATGGAAACAAAAGTATTTGAGCTGACATGAAGTTGCAGAGAAGGAATATTCAGAGTTGAGCCTGGGAGAGGTGTGAAAGTGAAGACCAATTCCTATGTGCAGCTAGTGAGGAAAACTTAATAGCATCCAGCCCATAAATGAACATCTGAAGATGTGATAAGCCATTGCCTTCTGTTCAGATGCCTGCAAAGCAATATTAAAATAGTTGAGCAGACACTGAATGAGAAGTAAGGGTTAAGAACTTTATCTGCTGTCCAGACATCTGTACCCTCAGCAAGCTGTCAAAAGAAATGCTGCTTCTGAAGCCAGTCACCCCCGAGGGTAATCAGCTTAAACACATGACAAAAGTCGTAGACAATTCCAAAGCACTACCAATGTTAACTCACAGTTCCTCCTGCCAAGGATAGCACAGCACTGCCAAAACACAAAGAATGGTTTTCTCATCCGAGCTTCCCGAATTTGTTTTCTTTAATGTCCTCCCTTCCTTTTAACTGTACTTGGAGAAGTCAGTAGTAGAGAGAGACATGAGAATACTTCATCTGGTGGGAGAGCCAAATTCAGAAAGTTTGACTATTTAAATGCCAAGAAAATGTAGTTAAAAGTAAGCTTATTGGGAGCACAAATGCTCCTTCAAATATATTTTTCTATTACAGTTCCCAATTTTTTTTGGTTGTCTTCTTTTCCATTTCTGGCAGTATGAGGAATTAATGGCTGCTCAAAATTATTTAAGAATCTCTCTTCTTTCTCACTTTGGATGTCTCTGATGTTGGGTTGTGGATTAAAAACTCACAGAGGTCTTGCGTGACGATTTCACTACTTTATCTTTCTCTATCAGGTTTTAATGTAAACCTGGTACAGAGTGAGCACGAATTAAATTGTGCATGAATCATTTCTGTGAAGCTATTACTCTCTTGTCTGCTTGTTGTCCATCCATCGGTGTCACTGTTTAAGTTTTACTTCACTTCCTGCACTTCCCATTTGACAGCCACAATGAAACCATGACACTGTAACCTTGATTTTTCTCAACATGACATTTCGTGTTAATAACTTTATTAGCTACTCTATTTGAAACATTTCATACTTGAGATATCTGAGTGGTTGATCTTTATCTTTGCTCTTTGGTAAACTTTCAATGTCTCCCATTAATTATTTGAAAATATGGCCTTAAGAGATATTCCTGTTATCTTTATTAAAAATTGCCTCAAGATTAACCTGCATTTTTTCAGATTTTTAGATCATATTTCCACTTTAAAGGTGAAAAATATATACTTCTCAGTTTGTTCAGACAATGTAATCAATAATGATAATGCAATTTATTTTATGTTCTTGTTCGCATCATTCTTTCATTTATGTTTTATTTAACATTCATTTAGTGCCTAATTTATGTCATATGCTGTTACAGGTACAGGAATTCTACAGGATAAAAATAGTCAAAGATGAACACCTTCTCTCATGGGTCCCAGTTCTGATGCAGAGGGATAAGTGGTAGATGGAATATAATATGCTGGATGGTTGGGAGGGTTACAGAGGAGATCAGTGGGTGTGGGAAAAGTCACAAGTGGGTCATGGTATAATTTAAACAAGCAGGAAGGAAGATTTCAATAAAAAGCATATTTAATTAGAAACTTCAAAGAGTTGAAAGATCACGTTATGTGATCTTGAGGTCAGAACAGTAAAATTAAAAGCCTGGAGTCTGTTTTCAAGGGAGAGCAAGAGGAGAGCGTGGCTCTGTAGAATACCGGAGGGAGAAGCGGGAAGATGAGATCGGAAAGAGACGGAGGGTATAGCCGGAGAGCAGTTTGTGTACAGCATTAGGAAGCACTGCAAGGACTGGTTTTTATTCTTAAGAAGAGAGTGGAAGTATCTGATACAGAGGAATGACATGAATGGACTTAAATGCATAGGATCAGTATGGTTGTCAAGTTGACACAAACTGTAGATTTGCAATGTAGAAAACAAAGACCAATTAGGAGAATCTCTATTCTTACTTTGCAATGTGATCCCAATGTTTGGCACACAGAGATGCTAAATAAATATTAAACTGTAATGCCATTATTATTTATAATTATTGTGAGTAAGGTTTCATACATTGCTCAGGAAAAATGAGATATCTCTGAGAAGAAAGAAATCTGAACTCCTAACAATATGAAGTCCATTAAGTGGGTATTTCTGTAGGAATATTTCACAGTGAGATGGATCTTTAGGAAATGGGGAGAGGACCAGGAGTTAGAGGTGGCAGGGGTAGAGGAGACAGTGATTAAAAAAAAATAAGATGTGTTATGTACATGTATCAGCCCCCCAAGGTGAGCATGATCATTAAGCACTGGAAATATGTACTAATCAAAGTAAAAATTAGAATGAAGTTTTTTAAACTTTTAATTCCTCAAATTTTATTTTCTCAATGAGTTGATCAAAATACTGTGTTGCTATTTTCAAATTTTGACTATTGGTTCAAACAATAATTGGTTCAAATATCAAAGGGAGTTTTCATTCTGAAAAACTCCCTTTGATGTTTGAACTTAACCCACATAACTTCCAAAATATATGTGATAGTAATGCTTATACTGTATTGATTAGATAAGTAATGTTTCCCAAACTGATCACTTTTTTTCCTTAGGGAATGCAAACATTAAATTACTTTCAGGGCTTCTGATCACGATAATCTTACTGGCTGGATGAGAAACAGATATAAACAAGAATCTACTACAGTGCATTAAGTGCTAAAATAGAGCTATAAGCAAAAACTTTGGAGACATACAGAGAAATATATCAACTTATGTGGGCAAGTTGGAAGAAAAATTGGAAATATTATTATACTGTCTTCCCCTATGAATTTGTTCTTCATTCTTGAGGTAAGGAGAGCCAAGGAATGCACTTTTTGAAATGTAACAATGTTATTTGACTTTTAAGAATACTAAACTATAACCACATGACAGTTGTCAGTGAGTGATTCTAATGAAAAGAATTAGTGGAGACAAGTGAAGCGAAGTTAGTTTTGAAACCAAATGGCCTGAATATGTGTAGTATTTTTAAAGTGATTTGCTTTATTGCCTTGAAAACATTATTGTCTAATACCATATCTAATATCTATGAATATATTCTCTTTCTTGCATGTTTGAATAGTCTCTGGCCTACTTTAAAGAGCTTGCTATGAGAATCAAATTGAATATGATTCATATTCGTCTGTCTTGGACACCCAGGTCAGTTGAGTGGAAGTTCTACGCACTTCGTCATTCAAGAATCAAGCATCCAGTAGTTATTTTGTCTTTTAGATAAGAATTTTTGGTGGTGTGGCAGACAGCTTCTAAAGTAGTCTTCTAGAATACCTATTTCCTGGTGTTTGTAGCATTGTGTAATTTCTTCCCATTGGTTAACTTTCCTTCATTTTATTGACCATAATGATATCAAGTCAAGTCACATTTGTTTGTCAAGTTAGAGCAAATTATGGTTTCTGTCTTCCCAGCAAGACACTGTCTTTGTCTCTGTGATGAACCAAACTGTCATGTGGAGATGACATGACATGGAACTGAAGATGATCTCAAGCTCATGACCAGTAAGGACTGAGACAATCTATGCAACAACCTTTAAGACAGTGAATAGAGTCAACAGCTGTGAAAGTCAATGGGAAAGGAATTAGTTGAACTTTCATGCAAAGCCAGAAGTCCCACAGATAGATAGTTATAATGCAGCTTATAAAATATTCTGAAACAAGAGGATTTGTTACCTTTAGAATCTGGCAGACAGCTAATATGTGCTCCTTCAGTTGTTAAATTTTGTTGCATAGCAGTAGATAGTTAATATAGTAAGGTAAAAGATTGTTTGGACTTGGATGGAGGTCTAAAATTCTCCCATGTGGAAATGTCAAAGATAATAGCTATCTAAAGCCCAATGACTTTTACCTCCTCTATTTTCATCAGCATCATGAAGTTACTCTAGTCTATTGATAGTTATCTGCATATGACAAAGTATTTGCATGTCAAGTAGCACACAACCATGTAAATCTTATTCTCTGGCAGTGATACTTTAATTTATATGCTACAGTATTACCTTGGCCTATTTTATTTATATGTTGACATCAAGATCCCAGTCAGATCACACAGCCAGGTGGGACAACACTGAATCTTACCTTTGGCCACTTTCCCCAGCATTCATTTCACTGTCCCACTTTTTCTTGAATGCTGGGTTACATAGTATGGTTTTCCAAACAGAGTATAAGCTTACCAAAGAAAGCCATATGGCTGAATATTAAAATTATGAACTTGGATGAGTGGTAAGATAGATGCTCTAAAATGATGGCTGTTATGACTGCAGTCTTTCTACAAATGCACAATTTTGACAATGATTGTTCTAAAATAATCCATGCTTAAAAAGAGAATTAATAAAATAATATATATTTGTAAAGAAAGGTTTATAGTACAGTGCTTGCAAAGATAACTCTTGGATGTTATTCTTGGACCAGACATTCATCTTGCTGTGAACCTTTTGGCTTCACACTTGACTGTCTTGTACCTTAGTCAATCCAGATGGAAAGATGGGGAAAAAGCCAGAACTTAGTGAAAACCAGATGCTGCATCTGAGCTGTGATGTCCTAAGTGAATGAATTACAAAACACTGTTCAAGAGAATATGCATTTGAAATATCCTGGAAACTCATAGCCTTTTATTACATTAAAAGCAAAAAGAAGTAGAAGTCATTATTTCTACATGCCAGTGGCTTAAATTAGCTGTAACTGAACTTCTGAACTCACTTTTGTTTGTAGGGCTCCCTAGTGACATAATTTCTTAACAGTTTTTTTGGTGGGAGTAATTTTGTTCTAAAAGATACTGCATTTGTGAAAATATTTGCAAATTTTTTTTTGGCTTTTTGAGATGGGTCTCACTGTGCAGTTCAGGCTGGCCTTGAGCTCAATTTGTAGCCCAGGTAGGTCTCAAAGTCACACCGATGCTGCTGCCTCAGCCTCCCGAGTGCTGGGGTTACAGGTGTGTGCCACCATGCCTGCTTTTGGCATGTGTTACTATAGATAGGAAAATAACACTAATGCTTAAAGTGATTATGTGCTAAAATAACTAAATATATTTCTTTAAAAAGTCAATAGAAGCAAGGGAATTCAAAGAAAAAAGTATTAGCTTTAATAATGCATAAAATAATTTTGCACTTACATGTGAGTGATTATGAGGACTAATACATTTTAATGAAGAAAATATGAAACCTAATTGTTCTTTGTAAAAATAAATCAAATTGGAAACACTAGAACGTCTTGTAAATGGAATTAGAGACTAATAATTGATGGCATTATAAATTTGTTACCTACCATTCAATAGGATTTTTGCCTGGATCAGTCAACATGCTGGTTTTCCATGTGGCATTTTAGAGACCATTTCCTAATCAGGAACCACAGTCCCATGGTGATAAGTTGCTCTCTGACTTTCTAAAGCCACAGATCCAAGAGAGAAGGAAAGAGTGAGGAAAAAGTGTAGAACTTATGGATATTCCAGATCCAACAAGCTCTGGAAAGAAACTCTCATTGATTTTAAAATTAACACCACACTTTTTTTCTTTTCATTCTTTCCCAATAAAAGACACTCAGTAACAGACACCTTAAGAAGCAAATCTGAATTGAGGCTTAAGCATTTTTAAATGTATCATTTACCTTAGAAAAGATTAGGCTAGAACAATAATCCTCATGTGTTTAAACTTTAGGAAAAATATTGAAATAATAGAGGACTGTCAATGAACTTACTACATTTTATTTTACACTAAAGGAATAGCTAAAAATACTCCATAACAAATCAACTGTTATTTTTATTATCTTATTTTTATGCCATCATCTATTATCATTATTTTTCTATTTTTATGTCGATTACCTAAAACTTTCCAAGCAACATACATTAATATTCACAGTAGTATTTGGCAACTAGTAACAAGCAGATTTAGTGACTCTTTAAAGCATACTCCCATATTGGTTTGCATGTAAGAATGAATTTATTTCAGGTTGAAGAATTATGACTACTTAATGGGCAAAAGCTTAGTGCTGTGAAATCACAAGGTTGATAAAAATAATCACAGTACCAAGAGTTGGCAGTACATCATTCCAGCTGAGAGAAGTAGTTAGAGAAGACTTGTCCTGAGAACCACTTTGCCACTTTGGACTGAGAGTTTCAACATATGCTCTTGTGGAATTAGGAAGCCACTGGTGACTAAGGAAAACTTGCAAAATGTTCTGAGAGATCAAAATTTACTAGTTGGCAGTAATTTAATAGAGAAGTTCTTAAATCAATAAAACATAATTCTCCTAATTTCTGTTCTGTTATCATGTAAGGAACCATTCTAGTCCAAGCTACAGATGCTCTCCTTGCATGCTTTTTACCCTGCATGTAACTTGTACTCTATATACAACTATGTCAAGTTTTGAATACACAAATCATGTTGGAATCTCTCTGCTTCCCTTAGTGTTAGTTTAATTTCATTAACTTGATCAATGCTCCACCCATCATCTAAAACATTCTCATCTGTGCCTAGACATCCTGCTTCTTGCCTTTCCTCTTTCCTTTTCAAACAATCTGATTTCTCAGTCTCTTGTAATTTTCTGTAGCCTTCCCTTCTTAGGGTGCTCATATGGCTGTTTCATCCATGAGAAATATTGTATCTTCTACTTTTGCCAAGCGCAAGCTGATACCTGTTTCTGTTTTCATCAGCAAAGTCAGACTTTGCTCTAAAAACATCTTATTTAAATGGTGGGAAATTCCGGCTATAGATGTAGCTTGGTGTTAAATTGTATGATTACTTAATTATTTAATTGATATCTAATCATCCTCTACATTCTAAACTCAATAAGAACTGTGTCTTGACTGCCTACTCCATGTTACGCTAATGGAATGGTTGAAAATGAATGAAAAGAACCACTTATGGTGTGGTATGTTTCAAAAAATGCTAACAGAATCATAGGCTAGCAGTTGTACAGGGGGTTCAGTAAGCATAAGATTTTAAAAAGCATAAAGATTTTTAGAAATATACTTTTCCAGATGATCTATGGTCAGTTAACACAGAAAAAGAAACTAAATTTTCATTTATCAGCTCGGATCTGGAGATAGTATCATGGAATATTATGTACCTTCTAAAAACCATCTTTTCCTTTGAATGCTTCCTGTATGTTCAATGACAAGATCACAGCTCGTTTTCCTCTTATCTCCAGAGTGTGTCGTATAATGGAAACAAAATATGGCCCATGTTTGATGCTCTGTTTTGTGGGCAATGTAGTGCTGATTATATATCTAAGACACACATGACAATTCGATACACATTTGTGCAGTATGTATAAAATACCTTTCCCCAGTGGAAAATTACTTTGCTTCCTTGAAAAAATTTATCCCTCTCTTCTTAGGAACAGTGAAAAGTGGCTTAACCTTTTTACAGATATGGATGGCATTAGTTTTTTTCCTCCTCTTCTATTACATGCAAAGAAAAAAATCACTACAAATGTAAGAAGAGGTTTTTTTTTTTTTTTTAGGTTTTTTGAGGCAGATTCTTGCTGTGGAGTTCAGACTGGCCTTGAATTTACTAGATCGCTCAGACTGGCCTCGAACTTGTGGTGGTCTCAGATTTGTGGCAATCTTCCTGTCTTCGCATCCCAAGTACTGGGATTACAAGTATGGGCCACCAAGTCTAGCATATATTTTAATAAATTGATTCAAGAATGTTAACATATCAAAACATCATCTTGTAGTCAGTAAATACATATAGTTATTATTATTTGTCAACTAACAGTAAAAATTTATACAAATATCACCAGTATTAACCAGAGATTTGATCTCTTTGGAGAGGAATTATTGCTTCTAAATGCTTAAAGCTGACCTAGTCTAAAGAACCTTTATAGATGCTTAAACTTGTTGAAGGTATTCAATCCTGAATACCTTTTTAAAATATATTTTCAAAAGTGCTGTATTTCTTGGGAAACCTTTTGCGATTATGACAAATGTAATGAAACTCAATTTTATTTTTCATGTGAAGCATTTTCTTTGTTTTAGAACATCTCTGATCAGTAGTTCTAACCACAAAACCCCCAAACCTGCTGCTCTACCTTCTTCTTAGAAATCATTTTTCCTAGTAAATTCTTCTCCTGTGGACCTTTTCTTTACAGCAAAAATTCTCATAAGTAGATAGTGAGCAAACTTTTAGATCTCATATGTGTTTTCTGCTCTACTGAAAATCAAGCTTTCATATCCTGGTGGTCCATAGTGGACAGCGGATTGTGGTGCATCTGTAAGAGCACTTGTAGCACAAAATCATCAGAGAACCTGGGTGCTGGTTATGGACTTGTAAAGGTTACTTGGACAACCTTCTTATCATAGTCCTGACACAAAGCAGGCAATGATTTTTCCTTAGCATTATATTTGGGTCACTTGACATGTCTGTGAAATGACACACTTCACTTCTTTTATTAAAATGTTGTACATATTACCAATAAATCAAAGAGCAGATGGTGCAAAGGATGTGAGCAGCCATGAGACTTGACAATCAGAGAATGTATAACATTACCATGTAGTAAACAGAGTGAAACATTCTACAGGCATTTCAGGTGATTTTGAAATTCAATAAAGGCACATGAAAATAAAGTTATTTTGCTCATACATAAGTTAGGTAATATAATTTGACCTGGAGAATAGCTAAATTTTGTAATGAGAGTGATGTAAAAATCTCAGATAATCACCAGTTACATACAAACACTGGTTCCTTAATCAATCAATCAATCAATCAATCAATCACTTTTGTGCCATGTGGACTGGGAATTTGTAGCCACCCTGAGTCATAGTCACTATCTGTGGTGCTCTGATCATAGCAATAGCCTCTATATTTCTCAAAGGATGACATTTCAACGCCTTCGCATGGCATGGTCTCCCTACCAGAAACATCTCTTGCCATAATTATTTTCTCTATCAAATTAAATCCTACTCACCTCTCAATAGCAAAAATGTCACTTTTCCTTAAAGGACTTTTCAACTACCTTCCAATCAGATCAGGTTTCCTTATACATACATGTCTTATAGCTCCTTATAATTTCCTTAGGTTGTGATTATATTTATTTCAAGTTTTACATCTCATTATGCATTTATCACAGTCTAGTGTCCATTCTTTACTGTAAGACAGAAGATGGCCACAGGGCACCATCACTGCTCATCTCTCTGTACTGGTTATGGCAGACACCTGAACACAGTATGTGGCAGGATGACAATTTGCATAAGTATTTTAAATGAACAGTAGGACTACATTCCACAATCCAAACCACCACACTTGCATATCTTAGTAGGCTAGCCTCTTGTCCTAACTGAATATTGTCACATTGTGCTCCTGTGAACCACGAGCTAAAAAATAGTTATGTGAACTCAGAAGTCACATCTGTACCATAAACCAAATGGAAAGTCTTTGGCAGGTCAACTGTGGCTTTCTACAAAATGATTACTGTCAGTAACATATATTTGTTTTTATGACTTTCAAAGCCCTTTTCTTATATTTTAAATACGTATGAAGTAGCAGTGAATTATTTTGAGGGGAATACAAATTAAGGTTTGATATTTGTAGAGTGAAGGCTTGCTGATTTTGCCAGACATAGCAAAACTTTGCAGGGACTGAGTTTATATTTCTCACATAAGCAAAACTCAGGTGGAAGAAGGCCACTTGCCAGAACCTTACCACTGTGTCCTAAGCCAGATTTGGGGTGACTAGAACACAGGGTCTTGAACCAGAGAAATGACAGAAGGCAGCTATTGGAACCACCGAGGAAGTACAAGTCAAAGATGTACAGTCAGACTGTACCCTAGAAAAGAGGTTCCCGGATCAGAATAACAGATCAACTAAGGTGTTGAATGGCCTGTCCAAGCAAGGAGAATTAAATGTGGGGAAAGAAGATGTCTTTATACAGCCAGTAAGGAGGGGGCATAGCATGTCTGAGAATGGTTTTTAGTATAAAATAAGGTTTGTTTAATCTCCAGGGGTCAAACCTCTTGATTTAACCTAGGTAGAGATTTATGTCACTGCTGTGCTAGGCTCATGCTCCAAGCATTCCATCTACATGCTAAGTTAAAAACTGTAAGAAACATTCACTGCATAGATAATTCTTAATTCTGGCATGATTTACCTGTTTTTTTCTCACAAGTTAAATTTTAACATGGAATCATATTGATTTTGTCCAGGAATTTTAGGAATGATACAAGTAAATTGTAAACAGGTTGTAATATTTGTAGGTAATAATTGGGTATGTCAGGTAGTCGTAGACTTGGCAATTTAGTAACTTTATGAGGTTAATATTCATTTAATAGTGTATAATGGGCCTTTTATATATGCATTTTCAACTTCAATAGTTAAAACTGTTCTGTAATTCTTTCTCCGTTAATATTTTCCTTGGTATTTTCTTTTAAGCATTGGGATCTTTTCTTTGACCAATGCTAAATGTGCCCTGGAGAAGTACCATGAATAAGGTACCCCTTTTTAAGTTGTGCAGGATGTTCCAGAGGGGTTTACTGTAAGGAGCACATTGCCTCTTAGATCAAGGCAGGATTAAGGGATTTTCTTCAGAAGAAAGATGCCCTGGCATATTGAATCATGTCCTTTTGAAATGTGTGATGCCAGGAGCAAAAAAAAGGTCATTTCTTTGGTTATGCCATTTGCTACCTAAGATACACCAACTCTGTGCATTTAGAATAATAAGAGAATAGAAAGCATACCTGTTTTTGTGAGTTACATCTGTCCCAGCAATGCTTAACACTACTTACAGAACAGAAAAATAATGCTGTTTTGGTACAGGAAAAATTCTCTGCCATCTATCTTTATGACAAATCTGTACTGAATGCTTTAGGATATCACTATGTCCTAGAATGTGACTATGATTTTAAATCATAGTTCCACATTTGTTGGGACATTTATCAGTGAATGCAGTGCTCAATACATCCAGGCATTTTAAAAGTGCCTGTTAAATTAATTTAACTTTTTTTTTGTTAGCAAAATGCTTTCTTTTCTCAACTGATTATTCCCACAGTTAGTGTCTGTCTCATTATCCTGTGCAGCCTTAACCTGAGATGTATTCATCCCCACACATCGCAGCATAACAAAAGATGTTGGTAAAGCAGATAATGCTGCCGGGATTATTCTCTTCCCTCTTGCTTTGATTTGTGAAAGAAATACTGTCAACAGGAAAGGGTCTGTGACATGACATCTTTGAGTGAGTCCATTATCAAGACTTTGTCAAACTGTTTTGCATAACTTTACTGCCTCTTAGAAGTCACACTGGGATGTTTCACTGTGGAAAGACTTAAAACCTCCCTTATACAAAAGGGAAATGTTACTAAATTCTTCTTAAAGTGACATTTTTTTCTCTTAAAAGTCTCCATTATGACACTGACCCTGAGAAAAAAAGGATTATTTATGATTTTATTCCTTTTACTTAGGTGCAAGTATAATGATTTATGGACATTACAATATTGGAATCAAGACCAGGTCAATTTTTTTTCATCAGAGAAGAGACAGAGATTGATACAGACTGGCATACTTCATTTAAAACTCATACTCTGGTCCCCTTCCGAGAACAAAGTTCACTTATTTAAATTAAATCTAAGTGGATAGAAAAATTGAAAGAAAAATCTATAGTAATACATATGAATGGATTGTAAGACACACGATAAAGCATTTTAAAAGAAACTTACAAGAAAAGCAATTTTTTAATACTTGACTACAAGTGCTAATCCGTGACTATTATAGGTATATGCTGATTACCATGAAGGGAATAATTATTTCTTTTTGGAATTATTACCATTAACCTTGCTCAGAGATTTGTCATTAGTAAGATTTTTTTGGAAGAACAAATTATAAAGTTGTGTAAATTAGTCATGCTGATATTTATAAAAGCTTTTGTGTTGGAAAAATACTTCCAACCTATATTTTAGAGGCAAAATTTATAATGTACTTTATATTACAGTATTTAAGAAAAAAAATAAAGGAAAAAAACTTTTCCCTCTCATTGTTTCTTGTTTCCTTCTGTAGATGTCACTGTAGTACAGGATAAAGAAAGAGGATGTCTTTTCTTCTGGAAATATATGAATTCTACATGCAAATAAAAGAAAGTGGTGATTTGATTTATTATGCCAGGGTTGTCATATCAACAATAAGGTTTCCAAGCAACTAGCAGAATAAATTATCTTATAGATTTATTTGCTTAGCCTCATAAAATGGACCAAATGGAAGATACTTTTTCCACCCATGATTATGTGGTAATTAAAAAAAGTCATTATGCAGAAATTATGCACTAAATTCACATAACTAAGAAGAGCTCAGAATGAATCATATGAATATAATCAGTGCCAAAAGACTTAATGAAGATTTGCTGCTTGTGAGGAAGAATTGTTTCTTTATGTTTATATGTTTTCAATAATTGGTTCAAGGGTTTATACTGATGATTTTCACAGAGTTGTTCCAATTTTACTCTTCAAAGAAGCTAAAATATACAGCCCTCACTGCAGTGCCCTTTAAACATTCTTCAAAATGAAAGAAAGCTGGTGTTCATTCTATTAAATTTAGTGCTTAGAATCCTGTACTTATGCAAATGGCCTGTGCCAGTTCTTAAAAGACTTCCAAAAGTTACTGAACATACTAAAAAATGGAGCATAGTTTTTTAGACAAGTGCCCTGGGGGACATTAGAGCCTCATTAGGCATTCACAGTTCATTTTCCCAAAACATCCTCGTGTAGTTGAAGCATTTCCATTGTTATGTGTGTATGCGGTGAGCTTGTTTCTGCTTGGGAAAAGCCTGACCTGACTGTAGCAGAGCTTGTTTCCTCCTTTTTGTTTATTAGGATTTTCTCTGAAATTTTAGATTTGCTAATGTAACTGGCAGTATGAAAAGCATGATTTGCTCAGATTCTGTTGAAATATAAAGTATCAAACATCTCAGTTTAGGCAAAAGAAGCAAAAATCTGCATGCCATTCTGTGATAAATTATTTTGGATCCATCTGCCACAAACACATCTGTCAGTGGAGAAAATTATTATTTTTAACCAAAAACACATTTTTCTTTTAATCTACCTGGAATAGTTTTTCCTTTCACTATGGGTGCTTCTTGAAATATTTCTTTCGGAAGTCCATACAATGTATATAGCTAAATAATGATAAACAGCACTTACATTAAAAAATTATTAAGCAAACAACAGTATTCAACTGAAATTTCATGTCTGAAAAATATCAAAATGTAACCACAATTTTCCAAGTTCTCTGTGGTAGGACATTTTTCTGCCTAATTCAGACACATTTCAGCCTTTGCTACCTGTTAGGTTTTGGCGCAATAGGAAAGAAGGTATAAAATAAATATAGCCTTTATTATTCTGAGGACGTGAAGAGGAGTCCATGACTATAGACAGCCTGGCATTCTCTGACTAGCACGTGTGGCATAGGGTATACATATAACCTTCGACCAGGGGTGACGCTTAGGGCGGGCATTGATGACGCACAAGTAACTGATTGGGATCCCTTTTCTCGCCACTGGAAAAGGAAGTTGTCACAGCGGGAGGAGGTGAACTCAAGGTAAATCTTGCTATGAGGCAGTTTTTTGGTACAGTGACTATTTGAGGGTTTGGGGCCTCAGGTGTCCTACTCATAACCAGTTCTCAGATGTTACCCATGGCACTGATTTGCAGACTGCATCTTGTGAAGAAAGATTTAGGATTATTGTATCCAACTTGTGGCCCCTGGACAGCAGCCCCACACTATTGCAAATTTTGACATTATTGTGTGATTCTTCTTCATGATTGGATTGCACAGAGTGGGAGCGCAGGTGGGGTTGGCGGTAAGGGAAGGCTTCATAAGGAGGGCTCGGTGCAGGGCTCGCTTGCACCAGCCACACACAGCACTATCCAAACTCAGGAGAACCAGACATTACACGCACTTGTGTGACTTGGAAAGCAAAAAGCAGCAATGGCCTGTCATGATATTTCATCCTACCAACCAACCACATGTGTGTGCCTGAAAAGACAGTGTTTATAGCTGTTAAACGGACTTTTACATTTTCTTATTTAATTAGTAAACTTGGGCTTGCATTATTTCATAAAATAATAAGTTAAAATACACAAACTTTAAGAAAAACTGTTTCTTAAATACATTAACCATGTTATAGGTTTTCTCTGCAACCCAAAACCCTCACACTACAAGCACGAACTCGGGCATCTGTGCATTCATGCATTGGTATCGTGAGGTCAAAGAAATACGGATCTTAGAGGGGGGATTGAGAGGACCACATGCATTTTGAATTTTATTACTTAACCTAGAGCTTCTGGCTCCCAGACATAAGACAGGGCATACAATTCCTCTCTGAGGGCTGTGTGAAGAGATGGATGACGCCAATGTTTCTCTGCTTAGGAAGTTTCTATTTCTGCTCTCCATGTAAGTGGATTACAATTTTTTAATTATCAAAAATTCCCATGTTTATTCTTCAATAACACCAACATGGAAGAAAATTGAAATATAAGTGTATAATTTTGAAGACCAAGTCTAGTATTTTCCCTTAATCCCAGAGATGCAGGATTAGAAAAAATAGCAAATTAATCTTTGAATAATCACAAATTATTTGATAGCAAAAGAATGAATATTTCAACACTGGAAAATCACTTATGTTTAAACGTGAGGTTTTTAAAATGTGATTTTTCCAGCAATAAAATAAATGTAATAAAACAGATCAGATTATGTATTTGTAATAGGGAAACCAATTTTCTTTGATTTATTTTTCTGGCAAACAAAAACCAGTCATTTAAAACATGAGTGTTCTCCATGACACTGAATACTGTTTTGTTGGTTAGTTCACTGACTCTTCCTCTAACTCCTAGGTTATTAGTTGTTGCTATTGTTGTTGCTTTTCTAGTGGTTAGGCAAAAGCCTCCTTACACCCTTGTTTTTCAATTTGTAACGCTTCTAGCATATTTTGGTTCCTCAAAGTGGATAACTGCATCAGATGCGGTAGTAACGCATTCTGCTTATGTTACATGCAGTTCCTTAGGATACTGGGAAATGTGATAGCCGGCGTTTGTCCATTCAACAACAACTAATGCATAATCTTAGTTCTAAACAATAAAGGTTAATAAGAAATTGGCATTCCTGAGGTGAATAATTTGTTTGTCAGGGTATATGTAAAATTCATTTACCTTCTCATGTGGTACCATGAGTGATATTAGAAAGAAGAGAGGATTTTTTCATGAATGGAAACCAAGAAACTGAGATAAATGTTACAAATGAGGTTCAGTTCAAGTGGAGAAGGAAACCAAGAAGCAGTGCTAAACTAGGGCTGTCCCACTGAAACAGGAAACAAAGCAAAGAAAATCTTCCAAATAGGGCCCAGGTTGGGAACATATTGAGTCCCCCCTTTTTAACAATTGCAAATAAATGATTTCTCAAAGAAGCAATGAGGAGTCCTAACATATGTATCAGAGGAATCAGAATATGCCTCAAATTATGTCACAACTTTTGTATTTAGCTGCATTTTGCCATGGAGAAAATCTGCAACTTTTAATGGATTCTTTTTTGGGGAAAAGGTGTTCTCTGTGTTGCTCAGTCTTTGATGAAGAGATCCTATCACCACAAGGACTACCATCATAACTGGATTTCAATAGATTCTGGAGGGGACTCATGACTACAGAAAATTAAAGCCCAATACCTTACACTAAAATTCAGTAACTCACAAGTTATGCTGCAGACATTTCTTAGTTTCATAAGCATTTTGGTTCAATATTCAAGATTATTATACTGTGCCAAAAATGTTCAAGAAATTCTATGTCTTTTATAAAGACAGGATTTACTTCATGCCTAAGATCTTGGGGTTTCATATTTAAGTTAATGGAAACCAAATATTTTTTTAAGACTCCTTTTATAAAGCTGTTTTCTGTGAGTATTGTGCAAATGTGAATTTTAGAAATGTGAACATTAGTGATTGACATTAAGTTCTGTGAATATGAGGCATTTTACATGTACTCTCCATACACTTGCTGTAGCCCAGATGCAGCTTTTAGATATAGCATTGATATGAAAATTTAAAACAGAAAGTAAAATATGGCTTTCAGTATATATAGATTTTTCTGTCTAATTATAATTATTCAGCTTGAGTTAGTTGAATAATGCAACAGTAAGGGAATACAATATTTTCTCATTTTTAAAATCTCTTCTGTACACTCTGTTTCCTTTTTGGCCAGGCTCCAACCACTGCTGTGCATTTATTAGTACACTTATTTAAAAACTATTTCTTGAAAACATACTAAAAATTTAGCATTGCTTTAAAATTTTATGGGTTGGGAAAGTAACACTTCATTAAATAAAATTTACCACTTCTCTCATAAATTAGGTTAAAGTTCGTTAAAAGTAAAATATGGGACAGGAAACCAAGTGCAGTATATTTTTCAATAGAATGGACTTCTATGAAAAAGTTCCTTGAATTTGAAAAAGTAATGCTATTCTTTGAAGAATGAGTTGTATATGATTGCCTTAGAAAATACATTTGTGTTGTTTGTTGATCATGTCTCTGTTATAAATTAGCAGACTTTCATGTTTCTTTGTCTTTGAAAGGAAAGGTTACGAGTGATGATGAGTGTTACGGTTTAGACCTAAAATATCTCACAAATAGCGCACGTTCAAAGGAGGAGCCTGGTCAGAGGGATTGGGTGCCTGGGGAGGGGAATTTAGAGTGTGTCCTAATCCCTCATTCTTCCATTACGTCTGTTGGCTTCCTGGCTGCTATAGCCTGAACCACTGCCCTCAGCCACACTTCCTGCCGTGCTTTCTCTGCCCTGGAGCCAGACTAACATGGGCTGTATCCTTTGACACCACCAGCAAAATTAGACCTCTATTCATCTAGTGTGTGGGTTTCGAGTATTTTGCCCAGTGAAGGGAAAGTGATTAATACTGATAATAATGTACTTGCAAATCGGTCTTTAATGGAACTGCACTCAGCAGTTGCCACCTTCCCAACATGAGCTAAAGTTAATCACTCAAAGCTTTCCCTCAGCTTTAAAATGTCATCTTG
This sequence comes from Dolichotis patagonum, assembly GCA_004027295.1. Lineage (NCBI taxonomy): Eukaryota > Metazoa > Chordata > Mammalia > Rodentia > Caviidae > Dolichotis > Dolichotis patagonum. The sequence goes on from PVJX010004367.1 coordinate 54,110, forward strand.
AACTGAATACACACATATATTCATAACTCCTGTAATTCTACAGTAACTCTATAGCAAACATGGGCATTGCTAAATCATCAACATAGTCATAATCATTGGATACATTCATATTTTGTTTATCCATCATTGACATAACAATTAACGTTTAAATACATATACAGTTAATGTTTAAATACATATACAGTTATACTGAGAACATAAGAGGCTAAGTAATACACCTCTGTTCTCACTGACTTGCGGTTTTAGTTTAAAAAGGCTAGGTAAAAATAACTTCTATAGAGGGGTAAAAGCAGGGTAAAGAGTTGGATGAGGGGACTGAGTGATCGGTTTACATTTTTTATAAAAAGAAGTATGTCACTGAAATTATACAGTCTTCTGATAGAATATGGCTCCTGAATTTTATTGTAAGTCTCTCAGTTGTTTAGACAAGATATTGAAGCTCACTGAGGTCTAAAATTTGTTTGATAATGTGCATAAAATGTCAGGTTCCTGAACTTTCTCCTGGTAAACTTTGGTTTATTTTGTGTTTATTTGTGGAGTGCTGATGATTGAAAAATGCTATGCAACTGCTTCACCACTGAGCTACCTTCCCAGCCCTTGGCAAATTTTAAATTTGGGGGGATGAAATCATAGACCATGTATTGTAAAAACAAACAAACAAGCAAACAAACAAAACAAAACACAAAGAAACAAACAAAAACCTTGAGTGAATCTTATGCAAGAAGTTCATAGACCACAGTTTAAAAATATTGCTTGTAAACTTTATAGATATTGTTTCTTTCATTTTGTGTTCTGTATTTTCACAAGTCAGTGACCATTTGAGTAACTGATGCAGGATGCAACAGGACTAATTAATGCTTTTGGATACATTATTTTTTGCAAAACTCATGAATTAAAACTTGCTGTGGTGGGGGAGGTTGTAACATTTAGTGGCAGAGCATTTGCTTATCCAGTACACATTTTTTGAAAAAAATATTCATTTAAATATTTGCATTTCATTTTAGCTTGGTGGCATGTGCAGAGGACTGTAGCTGTCTCTGCTTCCTTTGAGTGCCAGAATATTACATTTTCAGGCATTATATATTTGGTTTTCATATCCACCTATGACAATAGTATAATGTATTGGGGAGGATAAAGAAACAAAAGAATTTGAGAATGATAGATCTCATTCAATACACAGTTTGTTAAAATCAACACTTACATGGCAAAAAGTTTAGAACACATTAAACATGGTTTAGTGAAGCTTTTTTTTCATTAACAAACTATTTAATATTTACAGTCTTGTCTAAGAGATTAATGATACCACTAAATTTGTAAGAGGTTTTTTACTCTCACTGTACTCTTTTTCATTAGTGATATAGTCTTATTTATTCCATAACATCTTTAATCTTCTAAGAGACACTATTTCCACCTGGGGTAGAATATATATCTTTGTATAGCTGGATGGAGAACTTTCATGGGACATGTGAGGTATCAGTGATTTAAGGTGCTAGTAGTTGAAACATGGTGGAACACATATCTTCTCACCTGAAATATTTCTATCTTATTCTAAATGTTAGAAGCTTCTTTTTTCCTGCAAACTATTGCCTCCTGGCAGGGTCACTCCTTTCTTTCTTTGAAATATCTTTAGTCACCCTTCATTGATGATTTAGGGAATGTCAGATTCCAAGAAACAGAAGAGTAGCAAATGAAATTAGTGTGTTTACCAAAAGCCTCATAGGCATGAACCAACAGCAAGGATGGAAAAATGTAACAGAGTATGAAGAAATTTGGCCTGATAGGTAATCAATATCCTTAGGAAGAAGACATATGCATTTTCACGCTTGTGACTGTGTGAGTTGATGTTTTTATATATTAAACAGAATTTTTATTGCAGAAGTCTGCTATATTGGTGTGGTATATAAATATTGGGGAATTATCTAAGAAAAGAAAAACTTTTCATTTGAGCTTAGTTTTTATATTAATTCAGAGTAGACTATTTTAAGAAAAGATTAATGCCCTAAATCTGCCACCCAGCCTGAGAAACTATTTTACTGCACTAGTAAAACTATGTCAATATAATATATATTTAGTCTTTCTAAAACTGTCAATGCACATTAGTAAGTTAATTACAATTAGGTTGTGTATGACGTTGCCAACCAATCTGTCTTTAAACTCTGATTACAGTACTCATGTGAGATGCTTGGCTACTAATTCAACAAGGCTGGTAGTGAATAGTGTAAGTATACAGTGAGTAATTGACAAAAACAATTCCACCAGTTGTAACTGTGCAAGTGATCTTTAAAAACAATTTGATTATTTTCCCTTTTTACTATATTAGAAAGCTTCTTGTTGTAGATCCTAGGCTGAAAGAAACAGACTGGGTTTTATTTCAAGTAACTTAGTTTTCTATTTCTGGAAACAAAAGAGCAAATGGAGACTATGTGTGATTACTTTATCTCTGTTCATTCCACTAAGGCAATAAATACTAGTCAGCTTAATAGTATTGAGGAATATGAGTATCTAATTGGAAAACTCAAACTTACTATTAATTCTAGTATTTTACTGAATATTAACACATTTAATGTATATTAAATGCTTTTCCTAATGTGACAGAATAAAATTCTGTAATTACTAGTGGATTCCAGCGGTCACATGAAATCATGTTAGCTATAAAGTTATGGTGTTAGCTTAAAAGATTACCTGCCTATATAGGATTGACAGAGCAAATATCTCTCCGTTCTCATAGACAGAAATGGATAGAAATCAAACTATCTACAATGATAAAAATAAAAAGTTACCTTTAAGATATAATTGCTATGTTTTGTCAGATAAAACACTGAATCATGTATTTTAATTACGATTGTTAATGGATGGACAAATATGGCCATAGGAACACAACTATTTTAATCATTTCTGTAACAAAATTCTTTATTTTAGAGGCTAAAGTTGACAGTTGTGAAAATGCATAGCTCTTCTTCCTAAGGCCATTAATTGCTCATCAGCTCAGCTTTCTTCCGGCCCCATCACATTCATCCTTCTGTCTTGTCATTGCTGTTTCTCTAAATTAGAACACCACACAATTCCACTACATGAAAGAATGTCTTATATTTATCATTTAACCCCTATGGTATTCAGGTTATTTTTCATACTTTTAAATGGTAAAGTTAAAACAATGTGACCTTTTGAATACATTACTGTCAAAATGTTACACATTTGCATTCATGCATTTTTATGGGCAGTATAGAATTTTGCCAGAGAATAGATTAGATTTTTGCCAGAGAATTTCTAAATATTTAAAAATGCCTCTATCCAGTACATAACTTTTGAAGAAAGCAAAAAAAAAAAGATAAATTATAATCTTTTAAAAAATAGTGTTCAAATAGTATTCTTATTATTCCTTAAGTAATTTTAATGTTTTTATAAGTTATTAAGAAAATGATTGTAATGAAAATGATTGTATATGTAACTTTAAATGATTAAAATGTTTGATTTTAAAATTTAGTGATACACATACTGTTATGGCTACTTGCTGCTTTACAATCTTGATTATTAAAAGTTCGGTTTTAAATTTTGGTGCTATACATAGTGATGCAGCTGAGTGAACAGGACATATTCCTAGCAGATTGTCTATTTGGGCAATAATTCTACTTTTTCTAGCAGATAACAGGGACAGGAGGTTAAGGGAATGTTTATAGTCACTTAATAAACAGAAGTGAGAGAATGAGGTGTCTTAGTCATCGTTACGGTGCTCATTCTACTACCTATCTTATCTCTCAGAGTGACTGATTAATTAATTCTACTATGAGGCGAAGAGCTAATTGGTATAAAGGTTGAACCTTTAGTGGACACTGAAGGGTCCAGAAATAACATTAACAATCTGGATTAAGTAGTAAATCTGATTGAGGACAGACTCTACTCACATACTCATAGCTATTAGAAGATCACAATTGCAAATTGAAATATTAATTTCTTTATGTGAATATATATGAAAGTCAGATAAAAAAACTGTAAATAGCCCAACTATAGACAATATAGACACATATATTGCATAAATATTTTGGGGTTACAAAGATTATTTTAGATTGAGGTTATAACAGGCTTATGATAAATTATACATGTTAAAATATATAATTTCATGTGTGTAATATATGTGTAAATCCAAAATAACCCCTAGAAAATGATGCTAAACACACTATTCACCACCAAAAGTTACTGCAAGGTGCTCTGTAATGCTTTTCTCCTTCTTCCTTTTGAACCTGGAAAGTGCTTATCTGTTTTCTATTATATCTCTTTAATTTTCTAGGGTATCACATAAATGTTATATTAGAGTGTGTATTCTTTTTTACCTTTAAAAAACATGATAATTATTTGAGAATATTTATGTTGTGCGATATATATATTGATGGTTTATATTTTCTCACTTACTTCAGTTCCAATTTGAGAATATTATAAACTTTATTTAACCTTTCATCTATTAATGGACATTTGGTTGTTTGTATTTTGGGATGTTTAAGGGTAAGATGTTAAAAACATACTTGCATAACCATCGATATAGATATTTGATTTTATTTTTCATTGATAAATAACTCTGGAAGAAATGGCTGGTTCGTGAAACAAGTATGTTTAACATTATGAGAAACTGCTGAGCTAGGCTGAATGTGGTGCAGCACCCTAGTGTGTAACCCTAGCACACTGGGAGACTGAGGCAGGAAGATCACCAGTGTAAGCCGTGCTAGGGAAACATAATGACTTAGGAAGCCTGTATCTCAAAATACATCTGTATCTGTATTTGTTCTGCATCGTGTCTATCTAAAGTATGCAATTATGTGATATATCTGTAAAATTTTTAATGCGTTTTTTCTTAAGACTGCTTTTCAAGTTCATTATTCCAGTAGCTTGCCATTTTATTAAAAGTGTCATTTGAAGACCAGAAGTTTTAAATCTTGGTGAAATACAATTTATCAATTTTTATCTTATTAATTAAATTTGTGATATCTAACCAAGTTCATGATTTTTTGTAGTATTTAAAAGTTTTATTTTCAGATATTCAATTATGGTAAATTCTGAGTTAATTTTCAAATGGTATGATGTATATATGTATGCATATCCAATTTTTCCAGTATTATTTGCTGGGAATTTTTCCTTTTTTCATATAGTTGTTTCTTTTATTCAAATATCATTTGGCATATATGTTTCTACTTCTCTGTACTTTGATTTGCTCCCTTGCGATATGAGATATCAAATATTTATTTTGATGGAAATCTAGTATTTCTTCCATTAATGTGTTTTTATTCCTGACTTCCAGCTTTTTTGAGGTACAATTCAGAAATGAAAGCTGTTATCTGCAGTAACTCTAATGTACAATAGATGTCCAGATGTACCGTGTCTAACTAAAGTTTCACATCTGTTAAATAACATCTCCCACTCACCCCCTAGCAATCACCATTCTATGCTTACCTCTATGGATTTGGATTTGACTATTTTTGGTTTTGGATTTGACTATTTTGGATTTGACTATTTTGGTCAAATAAAATGAGAATCAAACTCTATTTTTCTTTCTGCTTCTTGCTTATTTCACTTACTACGATGTCCTGCAAATTCATCCATGTTGTAACAACAGGATTTTCTTTGTTTTTCAGTCCTTTTTTTTTTTTTTTTTGTCTTTTTGTGATGGACTCTCGCTATTCAATTCAGGCTGGCCTTGAACTCACTTTGTAGCCCAGGCTGATCTTGAACTCACAATGATCCTCCTGCCTCAGCCTCCCTAGTACTGGGATTATAGATGTGTGCCACCACACCTGGCAGGATTTCCTTTTTTATAGCTGGATATTATGGCATTGTGTGAAATAATGTGCACCCACATGCCTGCACACACACACACACACACACACACACACACACACTCCCTTCCTATTCTTTATCCATTAGCTTGTGGATAGGCAATTAGGTTGTCTTTGTATCTTGCCCTGTGAATAATGCTGTGATGACTCTGGGTATTCTCTTTTACTAACTCCATTTAGTCAGGATATATCCAGTGATGGAATTTGTGAACCTTAATACTATTTTCTGTAAAGGTTGTTAATAATCTTTCTGTTTTTCCTCCCCCCAAAATTGGCCATTACTTTTCAAGACAAGGTCTAGAAAGGGATGGGGGGAAAAACTGAGAGACTTACAGATTAAAGGAAACAAAAAAGACTTCATTACTAAATGCAGGGTGCAACCCTGGAATTGATACTAAACAACAGCAAAGCTATAAAGGACATTACTAAAGTGATGGCAAAATTTGAATATGGACTACACATTAGACTAAAAGTGTCACATCAATCAATGCTAAATGTTCTATTCTTAGAAAAAAAAGATGAAATATTTAGTGATAAAGAGGCATAATATATCCAATGTACTGACATGTGATCAGGAAAAAGAACATGTATAGAAACAGTGATACCCACCCAAAAATACAATTATTAATTCTGGATAAACAGTATATGGGTGTTCATTGTACTGTTCTAAAATTTAAAATTACATAAAAATTAAATGTTTTCCCCTCCCTCAAAAACCAATGAAATTAAAAGAAAAATTAATAATTAAGTAAGCTACTCAGTGTTTGACTCCATTTAAAATGGCTCCCAATGCTTGGCTTCAAAATGGCCTTTTACTTGGCCACGGGCTGAGAGGACCCTTGCGCCCGACTCTATCACCAGTCAGCAAAATATTACCACAAGTGTTTTTAGTTAGTCTTCCATCAACATGGTGGGGCTGGGACTTCATTGAATCTGAGGATCTGATTGTGGGACTATTTTGTGCCTGCTTTCTTTCTAATTTTTCTTTATTAGTACATGGTTGCTGTAAAAAATGTCCACATTTCTGTGGAGAATCGGTACGTGTACATACACATCTCAGCTTTTTCCATCTTTTTCCCCTTTTCCCCCCATTTCCTCCATTCATCTCTTGAGCCTTCCTTTTTGTGCCTGCTTTTTAGTAAGTATTTGTATGTGAGTCAGAATTTAAAGTTGAAGTTATTGTCATTATAGTCTTGTTACAGTGGAAACCATGTGCATCCACAAACAGTCCATTGTGCAGAACCAAATCATCTCACATGACTGCTTGAAGGCTGCTGGGTCGTGGCTCTCTTGGTGGAGCAGGGGAGACGTGACTACAGGAAGAGTCCCGTTCTTGCATCTGCAGATGAGCCATTGTTTCTTAGGTCACAGTTTCTGCAGGCCAGCAAAGGTAGAGTTGCAGCATTTGAATCTCTCATCCCCTCAAGTTCCTTTTCAGACTTCGTATCTAATTTTGTATTCATTACTTCATCCAGTTGTTTTTTCCTTCAGTCATTCCCTCCCTGCAAATTATTTAAGCCTCACATCCCACAAAATCTGTGGGACAGGTTAGCTTTCATCCCGAAAAGTTCTGGACTGAATCAGTGCAGCACATTATTCTCTAAAGTTGATGATACACAGGCTGAAAAGTCACTCCTTCTATTTCTAATCCTAATTTGGATCTAGTCCCATTATCACCAGAGACCCCACAAATAGAAACATGTTAGGGATGCCTGATGGAAATAGGAACCCCTCTCCCATTACAATTTTCAAAGAGGAAGTTAAAAGGTCTAATTTCATGATGGAGTCAAAAGACAAGAAGATACAAAAGAACTAAATATTGAAATCAGATTATATTGTTCTTGAGAGTTAATGTTCAAATAGTTGAAAATCAAACATCAATACAATTTATTTCCCCAAATCCTATCCCTGATTTCTAGTGGTTCCTTCTTTTCTAGTGGGTTCTCAAAGCCTCATTATTGTTGAGACACTCTTAGCAATGGTAGCCTGGCCAGTCTTTGAAGAAAAGAAGTAGTTCCTCATGGCACAGCTTTACTTCCCACTAAATTTTTTAAATGAGTGATTTTCCAGCCCTGAATCATTTTCCCTGGGGAAAGATACGTGCTCCTAGTGTTGCCAAAAACCATAGCAGAGACCCGATTGGATCTAAGGAAAGGAGAGTGCAAGGGAGAAATCCATCTTCTTTTGAGCAGAGCCTGGGTTTGAAGCAATGTTCTGAAGGCATGAAAGTCCTGAGGAGCGCAGACATAGGTACATACAGGTCTAAAGATACCACATCCTTCATGGTGGCATCTAACGTACTGAGTGATGACAGTGCACACTGTGTCCTGTTCTGGTGGCACCTGGTGACAGTAGTGAGGCCCTTACCCAGACCAAGCAGCGTACATGTCTTCTCAGATGGTTAGATGGTTCATCTTCATTTTATAGCAAAGCAGGCCATAACAGAGCAGTGATCAGGGAACAAAAAGTAAGAAAATAAAAATAACAAAAGCAGTTGGATACTTGCTTCCTCAAGCCTGGCAGACACTAAGCTGTGCTGCTCGAGTTTCTTCTCTTTAGAGAGGATGCCACTGTCCATCCACATGCCGATTTTCCAGCAGAGAGATTTTATTTACTGTTATAAAAAATAATCCTTATCTATCATTACCATGCCATTCTTCTGGGACCTGTTCATTAGCCATATTGCTTTGAAGCTCCTGGTATTTAACTGGCCTCTCCCAAGGAAATCTGCCTGCTTTCAAATGTATTTCAAGTGTATTTCCGCTGCCAATTGCTGTTGCAAGTCAACTGTTCACTAGACTGAGAACAGGAGTTTCAGACAAATGAAGCCATCAGAATCGCATGCTACAGTCCTTTGCTTCACCTCTGTCCAGAGAATGGAGCTTCACATGGATTGGATAAGGACACCTCAACCAATTCCTTTACAGTTGGAGGGAGCGAGGTTGTAGCCATTATCAGAAAGGGCATCCCACTTTTAGATGCCGGATCAAACAGTCCCGGGCGTTTTTCCCCCTACAGTACTCCTATCAGTCCACCTACTAGGCTTTCTTTATTTCTGAGACTTTTAGTTCTGTCATTTCTTGGCCCAGAGTAAAGAACAACAATAAGGATCTCTCTAGCAGCCCTAGGCAAAAAGTCCTGATGAAGCCAATGTCTTTCTGATTCCCCCAAGAAATCCTTACCTGCACAAAGATGATGAGGTAAGACCAATTAGATATGGGATGGACTCAGACATCTGGACAGGTCATTAACAGCACACCCCTAATTCTATTGCTCTGCTGATCTCCTCAATTTCCTTTCCATTTAGGATTCTTACTTCTTAGGGCCTTGAGCAGTTTTAGGGAAAAATGTCACTGGCTTCCGGGTCTGAGGACCAATGTTAGATGCCCAGAACATTTGCAGCTTCCAATTCCCCAAATCTGCTTATCTTTACCGAGTCTTCTAACTTAGGTAGGGAAGGCATCTTTTCCTGAGTCTGAATCAAGGCTGCAGGATTGCGGACGGACACAAGAGAAAGTCTTAAGAGTGTCCCACCCCAGTAGATACTGACTTTGCTCATCTCCTCAGCAGGAACATACTTGCCTTGGTGATGTGGAAGCCATTGTGGGCTGGTGTTCATCCTTGGTCAGGCCACATCTCCTAGACGGGAGACTCACAGGCCCTGTGGATACCCATCCCCATCTCTCTGCATGACAATTCTGGATTTTTGTAATTTTATGAGAAACTCTGAAAGCAGATAATAACTATGCTGCACTAAACTTTGCTGATTATTACTAAACTCACTTTTTTGATAGTCTGAATAGCTTTTAATTGCAATTTATACCTCATATGTGATAATTTATGTCATGTATATCATAATTATTGTAATTTATGTCATATATATATGAATGAAAGAACAGGTTGTGTGTGAATAAAAACGTTTAGAAGGTCTCATGTTGCATTTGTCACATACCACGGGACTTTCATTTGTGTTTCTTGCCCTACGAACTTCTAGAATCTTCCAAACAAGTAGTATAAGAAGTGCTGAGATCATATATCATTTTCTTTCCCCTCATCTTAGGGAGGAGATTTTCAGAATTGCATGTGTAACTGAGGTAAGCAGCAGGTTTATCATTCATACCTTTTAATAATCAAGGGAATTTTCACTTGTTCCTAGTTTTCTGAGAATTTTTTTTAGCAAGAAGGAAGATTAAACATTTGTTGTTGCTTTTGTCAAGTGATTACTTCCTAGTTTTTGTGTGCTTTTCAATTTATCACAATTGAGTTTCTAGGGACCCATCAGTTCAGACTGTAGTATAAGAACTTAATTTAGTGTTTTAAGGCTATTTTAACAAAATGCTATAAACTATTTGGCTTAAAATGTAATTTTCTTCCCTTTATTCTGGAGGCTAGAATTTCTTTTCTTTATTAGTACATGTTTGCAGTACAAATATTTTACAATTTTTGGGAGAGTTGGTACATACACATAACACAGCTTTTAAAAAAAGTATTACTAACCTCTCTCCTATCCACTTACTCGCTTTTCTCCCTTTCATTCTTGTTGATATTCCTATGCTTAGCTCATATTTATGGCAAACACATTCACTGAAGTTGTCAGGACCTTGTACATGCTGTATCTTTATCTATTTCTCTATCTCCTCCACTTAGCCCTTGCCCTTTGTCCTCCAATTTATCCCCTTGTTTCCTTCTATCAATTTCTAAATGAAGATTTCAGCATGGCCATCCTTGCTATGAAACTATTTAGATTTCTTTCTTGCCTCTTCCTAGCTCAGATAATGTCATTTTTTCCTGGTATTCCTTGGTTTGTATATGCAGCACTCTAGTCTCTGTGCTATGGCATTCACATGGCATTCTCTCTGTCTCTACTTTTTGTTTCAAAGTTGGTGGGTTTTTTTCTTTTTTTAAAATTTTATTTAAAGAGAAAAAAAGCAAGACAGAAAAAAGGACAGAAATAATACAGAATTTCAAAAAAAAGCAGTAAGAAATCACTAGTTGATAAATTACATATGATCCTTTTAGAAATAGTTGTTCATGTTACAAAATTAAAGCATACAAAGTGGATATTCAAACAGCGAGGGTGCAAACAGTTCTGTTCAATAGTCCAACAAAAACTTAGTAATATGGTTATCAATCCTACACACTTAAACATACATGCAGTTATATCCTTTAGAGCACTTTCTTTTCTTCCGTTTGCTTTTTAAGCCCACTATCTGTTTAGTTATATCAAGTTTCAACTTGGTCAGTACCTTACTGATCTTTTTGCTGTTGTTATTTCCTTTTTAATCACCTTATATAATTCGTTGTTTTGTTTTTGAGTTTCTCCTCATCTATGCCCCCATGGATCCAATTTGGTGGAGTTGGGAGTTTTTGGAGGTATTTTGTTACCCTGTTTTCTCATGTTCTATTGCTCTTTTATTTAATTTTTTATTAACTTGGAGGTAGTAATATACAATAGAACAGGACGGAATAAAGCCAAATGAGACAGTGTAGTGAAATTGGTACAGAACTTCACAGCAGGTTACCGGGATAACAGTAATAGGTACCATTGTATATTTCGTTGTTTTCACAATAGTTGTTCTTTCAATCAGGTATAACAAAATCAAAGGAAATACAGAATATTATAGAACTTATCAAAACAGAATGTGGAACAGAGCAATACCATTAATCAGGACAAAGCAAAACAGCAATAAAAATATTTGCCTTCAAAGAGATAGTAGAAGGAAATCCCCCTTATTTGTTATATTATATATGGTCAGCCTCCCAGGAGATGCTCAGATCTCTGGCTCCCATTTGCTAATGGAGGGGGTGGAGATAGCATGTGTCATTCTCAGCCCGCATGCCTGGTAGGCTCACAGCTGCTTACCAGGGTGGCAGGCTGGATGCTCATTTTCCCAGCATCCTAAGTTCCAAAATGACATGGATATCAGGAAATGCTATTGCTTCTTGTCCTGGGGTGGCCAAGGCTTGCCTGACCCAAAGTTGGTGGTTTTTAAAATTAACTTATTTTTGGCTTTTATTTTGTTTTTAATTTTAACTAATGCATAAAAACATGGAAATTGTATATGTTAATGAGGTCTCATGTGATGTTTTGAACTATGTATATATTCTGCAAATAAAGCTTAACTCAGGGTAAACATGCATTCATCATTTCTTTACATTGAAAACATTCAAAATTGTGTCTCCAAGATTTTTGAGATATGTAATTCACAATTGTTCTTATTCATCCTATGTTATAATAGTGTACCAGGACTTCTTGCTTAGTTATAACTGTAACTTAGTATCTGTTGATCCATAGTCACCCTACCAAGTTGTTGGTAACCACCATTCTACTTTCAATTTTTATAAGATCAACATGTTCAGATTTGACATATGAATGAAGTCATATGGTGTTTATCTTTTGTGGCTGGCTTATTTTACTTACCATAGGGATCTTCACTTACATTCATACTGTCACAAATAACAAGATTTCCTATTTCTATGTCTGAATAGTTTGCCATTGTGTCTATGTACCACAGTTTCTTTCTATTTTTAATTTTTTTTAAATATAAAGATTGTAAAACACAACAAAACAAGACAGAACAAATCCATTCAAGACAATGCAGCACAATTGGTACAGGACTTCAGAGCAGGATACCAGGAAAACAATAATAGCTAACATAGTATATCTTGTTAGCATCACAGTATTAATCAGGGTTTTACTAGAGAGAACAGATATAACATGATACAACCGATATAATACAAGATACACAGATGCAAAAGAAATGACTCAGCCAAAGGACTCAATCCAGGGGCTGGAGTTCACTCTTTGCATGCTTTCTCCTCTGACTCTGTGCCTGACCATCATAAGCCAATTTTGTTGTTTCTTTCTCATCTTTATATCTCATGTTATATTTGTTCTCTCTAGTAAAACCCTGATGAATACAGATTTTGGTACAAGGAATAGGGCCACTGCTGTGACTATACCTGACGGTGTTTTTTGAGAGGTTTTGGAAATGGCTTGTGGGCAGAGTTTGGAAAGGTTCAGACATGTGGCCTGGATGCATAGAGCTGGAGCAGCTTAGGCTGTTCTGTAGAGGAGATTCTGGTCAGAGTTCAGGAGACCAGAAGGCTGATATAAAGCCTGATGGTAAAGACCAAGGTTTTTGCTGGGAAGAAGGGTTACATTGGTTTTTAGACTCCCCACGATGTGTGTTAAGGCTTGGCAGAGAGTTTGTCTGCATTTTGCTCATGCCCAGAGACTTTGCCTGATACTGAGATTAAGGGTAATGAACTGATTAATCTGACAAAGGGAATTTCAAGGTAGTCGAATGTTGAGGCTGTGGCATGGCTATTGTTGGGGGCTTTTAGCCAGATATATGTTGCAAATCAAGAACAAAGAGCCCAGCAGAGTAATTTAAAACACTGTGAATTTGGCCAGAAGGAAAACTCCAGTAAAGTTGTGGATTGTAATGATAGATCTGAGACTGAGAAGGAACAGAGAAATAAGAAAGATGGACAGGGAGCATCCCAGGAAGCAGTGGGTCTCCATCATTTAGAGCTTCAATACTGCAAAAGTGAAAGAATTTGCTCAGAGGAGAAAGCCTCAGAGCACCATGCTCCAAAATGGTGACAGAAGCCACACAAGGTTCCAGAATGGTGGCAACATAGAGAAGCTTTTCCTTACAATCAGGTAAACAGAGCCCAGAAATCCAGGTACTGGACCCCTACAGCCAAGAGAGAGAAAAGCCTGGCTACTGCTCCAGCTGGCAGCAGACCTTGGTGGCATCCATATGGTGCTGATTTTAGGTGCAAGGAAAATGCACAAATTCTAAGGGTAAGACAGCTTCCACCTTGATTGCAAAGGGCCTGGGAGGCCAAGCAGTGTGCCCCTGAGAGGGCAATTTGTAAAGATGTAAAGGTGAAGCCAAAGGTACAGTGGAGACCCCAGAAGTTTGGAAAAGCCAGGAACCTGGATCATCCAAGGAAAGCTGCAAAAACTGAGCAAAGAAGGTTTAAGAGAAAAGCTGTGTGAGCTGAAATCCCTGGAAGTGCCCTGGGGTTGGAATCACCGAAGCCTCTTGGAGCTTGCAACAGATTACTTCAAATGCTGAGCATGGGACTCTAGGACTTAATGTTCGCCCTGCTGGATGTTGGACTTGCTTTGTTTCCAATGCTTTATATTCCCCTGTTTGTAACTTTTGGATTGGTAAGGTTTATCTTGTGCCTTTGCACTTCAGAAATGTTTAACCTTGTTTCATTTGCACAGTTAAGAGTTTACAGTTAAAGAGTTTGCCATAGATATCTGAGGAGAATTGGGACTTGGACTTCTCAGCAGTGCTGAAACTTAGGACTTGGCAACTCTTGGAGATGGACTAAATGTCTTTTGTATAAAGGATGTGCATGAGTCTTTGGGAGCCAGGGGTGGAATGTCATGGTTTATGTCAGTGACCCCCAGGCCTCATGTATTTGCATTATGCATTTGTGATTGGTTCATTGTCTAGCACTTGGATTGGAGATATGAGTGCTACACTGGCCTAAGGGTGGAGCCAGGATGTGATGTAAGGGTGGGAAGAAGCCGTGTTTCTCTCTCTTGGGGGTTTCTGCCTTGCTGTTTGCAGCCACCATGAACTGCAGCCCCACCATGCCACCCTGCCTTGGAGCCAACTGGGTATGGACTGAAACCTCCAAAAACTAAGACATAAACCTTGCCTTTCCCAACTTTGGGCATCAGGTATTTTGTCTCAGCAATGAGTAAAAAGTAACTAAGACACAGTAGTTGTGATATAACATCAGGCATAGAAAAATCAAACCAAAAACAAAACACTATAAAACCAATCAAAACAACATTGAATAAAGCAAAACAATGAATCAGAGCAAGTAAAATGAAAACAATATTGGACTTCAAAGACAAGATAGAAGGAAATTCCCCATATTTACTATATTACATACTGCCATACTCCCAAGAGATGCTCAGATCACTGGCCCAGGCCTGCATAATCAACCAAACAATACAAGCATTTAGTTGTTTTATGTACCTTAGTTGCTGTCAACTCAGGCTGTCCTCAGAAACATTGGTTGCTAATGGGCGCAGGTGTTCGATTCTCAGCCCAAGTGCTGGCTTTCACTGCTTACCAGGAAGGCTGGATAGTTGATTTCTTGGTTGGTCCCCCAAGTCCCAGCACCATATCACATTTTCTTTATCCATGAATTCTTTTATTGTTACTGTCTTCTTGTAAGGCCACCAATCATATTGGTTTAAGAACTAATTTTCTCCTATCATCTTATGTAATTATATCTGCAATGATCATATTCCAAGAAAGTTTATATTCTGAGGTTCTGAGAAGAACATGAAGTTTTGGAGGATGCTGTCCAATTCAGTACAAAAATCTTTCGATAGTTAAATTTTTCCAATAGAGTACTACAATATAAAATGTATTCAAAAGAAGAAGTTAAGTCAATGAGTTATCACAGAATCACATACACATAAGCATTATCGAGGTCAAAACGAAGCACCTTAATAATGCCACCAATCTTCTTTCTACTCCTCCCTTGACAGAATAAAGCAAAAGTAAAAAAAATCCTGAACTGTAATATCTTACCTTTATATAAATGAAGTATATATGTATAAATCTTTTGCATCAGCATTCTTTGCTCAACAGTATATGTAATGTCCACCCATATGCTTGCAGTCAGCAATTCAAGTATTTCACTGCTGTGTTTCACTCTTAACAATATTGCATAATGTATTTATTTTCAATTGATGGATATTTGAATTGTTTTCAGTTTTTTACTATGGCAAAATGGATTCTATAAATATTGTGGCATGTGATCTCATTTATTCACACTCAATTCTGTATAGTTTGGAAAAGAATTTTAATTTGAGTTTGCTTTTGTTAAGTTTTAATTGATATCATCAAACAATTTCATTAGAATTTTTAAGAATTCACCTTTATTCTGCCCACGTTTTAGCAGAGCATGGTAGCTCCAATTTTTGGGTATTGTCAATTTGAAATGTTGCTATTTTGGTGTACATGAGATGATATATAGTTATGATTTTAAATATCATAAGCCTTATAGGTAGTAATATCAATCACAGTTTTATATATTTACTGTAATCAGCTTATATTTAAATACTTTTATGTCTTCTCCAGTCCATTTTATCAAGTTCTTTTATTTTCTTCTAAGATTTTAGTGACTTATAGGAGTTATCTTTTCTATCTGCATGTGTATGATACAAGGTATTTATTTTTATATGTATTATAATTTCTTTCCTCCACTTTGAAGCTCATATTTTAAATTTCTTATTTAATGTCATTCAATTATCAATCTTTTCCATTATGTTTAACAGTAATGTAAAAAGGAGAATCTTGCCTACCACAAGTTCAGGGAAATATTTTTGTAAGACACATTTGATCATATTTAATATTTTTTCACTGCATTTAGAAGTTAATGCAACTGGAATTAATTTTTATGCATTTTCAGAAAAGGAGTCAATTTAAATTTTATTAATCATATATAAAATTGGCATAAATCTATCTTTCAAAAATATTGATCTTTGCCATTGCCTTTTTAATTAACTATTATCCTTTCCATAAATCAGATATCTGTATTTGTGTGAGTCTGTGTCTGAATCTTTTTTGTTTTACTGGTCATTTTTTAAAAATTTTTGGAACAATACCATATGTAATGCTTTAGCTTTATAATAAATCCTGGTATCTTGGAAAACAACCTTCCCTTTCTTCATAGTGTTAATGGATTGCACCGAGTCAAGACTTTCTGGAATGGTATTCCATATATCATATAGCACTTGTTAAATGTCAACCATATTATTCATATACATATTGAAAAATTGTTTGATTCTTCTTAAGAGAATTTTCTAAATTTTATAAGGTTAATCTTTGCTTTTTCTCATCAATAAAATAGAAAAACATAAACATATTGAAAAATTATCTATTCTGTCTCAAGTTGCTTGTAGCATATTATAAGTAATCTACTAAGCCATTTTTAGCTTTAGCGATTGCAATTAGCATAGTTACTTATTAGATTATTCACAAGAAATATCTATTTATTCAAATACTTTTTGTGGGTTTAACATCCATTATTTTACTACTAAATGAGTTTTAAATTCTTAATCTCTTATAATAAGTTACACACTCAAGGTATAATTAGATCTTTTGATGCCTTTGGCTATTACAGGAACATTAGTAATAGTAGTTTCTGTATCACACACAAAAAAGGTCATGTGCATATTTATAAATTCACATTATGGTATGGAAATGGATTGAAGCACTGTTTAGTTACTTTTACTCTCAGTTATTGACATTTTCAGTGTGACTATAGGAAACAGTGGCTGTGAATTAAATGAGTGGCAGCTACACGGGAAAGACAAACAGTTGAGCCATAGCGTATACCCTTAAATTTTTACCTGATGAAAAGGCGGTGTTCACTGCCTCATGGACAATTTAACTTGCAGAAATAAACAAGTTATTAAAAAAGATATATCTGATGAAATACAGAACAGAATAGTAAAATCTGAAGTCTAGAATGCATGGTAAGTAATGAATGACTAATATTAACTATACATGGAAAGGAGATTCTGTGTATTTTCCTTACTACACAACATTTAGTTGCTTGTCTTAGATTTTAATACATATTCCCAAGGCTTATACTACCCATTGATGAGTTTATTATTTTGAAGAGGTTGTGATGTTTCTACCTTAATTTGGCTGGTACCTGTGTGTGTTGGTGATAATCAGAGAGTATGACCTACTCTTACCTTTGAGTAAACTGTTAGTTAATTATAACAATGTAATTTAACAATAGCCATACAAATGTTTACTGTTTTGTCTCTTTGTGGATAAGTGAGTCTGAAAAAATATCAATTTTGTGTATGTATATTGCATTGATATATAAATATTTAAAACTAGTATGATTAAAAATAATTTTTGACAGAATGGTTCAGATATAGAGCAATTAGAATTTTCACATATTATTATTGGTTGAAGATTAAATTTGAAAAATACTTGAAAATTTGACAAAAGACAAAACAAAAATCCAGACTAGATCAATAGCAGGCAACAAAGTAGAGGCAGTAATAACAAGTCTATCACCTGGGAAAGACAATGACTTGATAGATTCATTGCAGAATTTACTCATTGTGAGAGAAGAGCAACTACTGTCAAAAATCCTCAAAAGTCTTCTAGGAAATTGAAAGGAAAGGGACACTGCTGAGCTCATCCCTGGAAGCCAACACTACTCTGCTATCAAAACTGAACAAAGATGCAAATAAATTTTAGGCCAGATTAGCCAACATAGATGAAAATTTATTCAACAGGGTAAATCCAAAAAGTGCAAAAAATTACTTAAAAAATCATATATTATGTCCAAGTACGCTTCATCTCAGGGATGCAAGGACGGTTAAATGTACAAAAATCAATAAGTATAATAAGTCTCCCAAACAGAAAATAGATATAGACATCCATCTATAATTTTAAAAAGATCAGAATAGATTTAGTATGGCCTTATCTCAACTGATAAGAGCCATATGTGATAAATATACTACCATCATCATACTAAATGTAGAAAAGCTTAAAGCATTCCCTTTAAAGTAAAGAATAAGACAGGGTAACAGCTGTCACTATTGTTCTTGAAATTTTAGTCACAGCTACAAGGCAGGAGAAAAAATATATATAAATAGGAAAGAAAGACATCAAACTATCTGTTTTTCAAATGACATAATTCTTTATATAGAAAAAACAAAAATCTCCTATAGTGATTACAAATAGACACTTATAAATAGTAAAAAGTCCAATAAGGTGACAGTATACAAAATCAAAACACAAAAATCAATAACCTTCATATACACCTACAATGAACTCATCAAAAAAGAAATCAGGATTTAAAAAGTCCCATACCTTGTAACTTCCAAGAAAATTAAGTACCAAGCCACTAAGCAAACCAAGAACCTGAAGGTCTGTAAAATAAAAATATGGTACTTTACAAAAGAGAGTTTAGATGACATTAGAAAATAGAAAGGAATCCCCTGTTCCTATATAGGCAGCAGAACATTGTCAAAATGAACATAATACTAAAATGATAGATGGCATTTTTTTTTTTTTTTGGTACCAGGAATCAAACAATCAAACTCAGGGTCTTGCACGTGTCAGGCAGGTAATGTGCTGCTGAGCTACATCCCAGAGTGCTAGAAGATAGATAGCTGGCTACATAGATAGAAAGACAGATACATAAATACATACATAACAATTTCTTCTAGATTATCTCATTCTTGTAACAGTACTTTTGAAATAGTTTCATATAATTCCTTTGATTTCAGTGGTGCCCACTGTAACTTCTTCTCTTTCATTTCTAATTGCATTGACTTGCGTCCTTCAGTGAATTGACAGGGAGTTTGTCAATCCTTTTTATTCTTTCAAAAACCAACTGTTTAGATTCATTCATACACCATGTTATTTTCGGTCTCAATTTTATTAATTTTCACTTTGATCTCTATAATTTCTTCTTCTTGGATTGTTCTTGATTTCTGGAATCTTGGTTATCTTATTTATTAGCAATCACTCTTTTCTTTTGCCATGAGCACTAAAACTATAAATGTCACTGATAGAACTGCTTTTATTGTGCCCCATAGTTTTTTTTTTAATGTTGTAGTTCATTGTCATTTTGTTCTAATAATTTTTTATTCTAATAACATTTAAATTTCTCCATTGGTTTCTTCTGTGACCCAGCAATCATTCAAGAGTGTTCTGGTAGACTGAGAACGTATGGTCAGCTTAACACTGCTGAACTCATTCAGCATGGTGCTAACCTGAGGACGGTAACCAACTTAAAAGAAGACCTGGAGGGGAACAATATTGTTGTTTGGTGCTGTTGGTTCTCCTGCTGCCGTGAGTTCTCCAGGAGGGGCTTGCTGTGCTTCTTTCCTGATATGAACTTGGCTGTTCTCTTTGTCAGAGCTCAGGACACTGTCACTGAGAATGGCTGCAGTTCACTTTGGGGGAGCTCTGTTTCTTACTTTACCACTTCCTGGCTCCAGAGGGGAAGGTGGTGTGTTGTTCAGTCTTCAGGAGAAGTTTGTCATGCTGGCTTCCTGATATGAACTGGGCTGTTCTCATTGTTGGAGGAGCCCAGGAGGACCTCCTTGTTGCTGGGGATGGTAGCCCTGATTCTTACTTTGAGTGTTGCTTGCTGGCTCCAGTGCAAAACCCTCAACCTACTGGCACAGATTCTTCAAACCCCCTGGCACAGGCTTTCTGGCTTTCACCGCTGATCTTTGAGCCTTCCCAGCATAGATCCCTGAAACCGACTTGCATGAGGCATTGTTGTGGGCTCAGGCCTCTAGCTGGACTCATGGGCGGCATCGTCATGGGCTCTAAATTTTCAGCTGGACTCATGCAGGATATTGCCATGGGATCCAGGGCCTTGGCTGGTTTTTTTAGGTCTTTAGTGTGTGTGGACAGATTTCCTTCCTTTGTATTTGACTCCTTGAGTGACCATTGTAAATAATACCATAAATTATGTGTCCTGTATCCAGTTGTTTTCTTTGCAACCCATCTATAACAAATGTATTACCTATTCTTTTATTTATTTTTTTCGTGTGTGTGTGCTCCCTTTTGTTATTTATTTCTAGTTTCATACCTCTGTGTAATTCAATAGTATTCAGGAGATTATTTAAATTTTTTGTATTTTTTTATTCATTTAAGCATGTTTAAGGTCAGAAATATGGTCTGTTTTAGAGTAGGCTCCATGTGCTATTGAGAAAAAAATTCTATTCTATTGTTGTTGGATAAAACACTGTATTAAGTCCATTTGTTTGATTGGGTACTTCAACTCTGATGTTTTTGTTGTTGTTGTTGTTGTTTTTTGTCTGTATGATTTTGATTTGTGATAGTAGGCTAGTGAATTCCCCAACTAGGCTTACAGCTGTTCTCTCTTCTGGTTGACTTGTTCCTTTTAACAGTATGTAGTGAATTTCTTTGTCTCTTCTGAGTTTAGTCATTAAGTCTTTGTCTGAAAATAGGATAGCTACCCCTGCTTACTTTCTGACTTTAGCTGTATGAAAGTAGCATTTTTTGCCCTGTCATTTTTTTGTATATACATTTGTTTGTGACTTAAATGTGTCACTTGCAGCCAGCATATGGTTGAGCTTTGGCTTTTTGTTTGATTGTTGTTTTTTTTTTTTTTTTTTTTTGAGACAGGGTCTTGCTGTGTAGTTCAAGTTGGTCTTGAACTCATTATGTAGCCCAGGCTGACCTTGAATTTGGGGCGATCCTCCTGCCTCAGTCTCCCCAGGACTGGGATTACAGTGTGTGCCACTACATCTGGCTAAGATTTGGGATTTTTTTTCTTTTTTTTTTGTCAGCTTGTGACTTTTCTTTTTCTGGTACCAGGAATTAAACTCAGGGCCTCATGCTTGCGAGGAAGGCACTGTGCCATCAAGCCTGTGACTTTTGATGGAGAATTTAAGACCATTAATTGAGAGTTTTTATTGCAAGTTGTGTATTGAATCCTGTCATTACATTAGTTTAGAGTGCTGATTCATTTACCTTATATTTTCTTTGTTGGATTACTATCCCAGTTAGGTGTATATTTTTTGTTGGACTCTTTGGTATTTATGGTCTCCCTATTTCTGTTTAGGATTCCTGGAAGTATTTTTTATAATGCTAGTTTAGCAGTCAGGAACTTTTTTACGGTTTCTTTTCATGACGCTTCTTATTTCTCCACCCTTTTTGAAGGGTAATATTGTTGTATACCAAAGTCTGGTATTACAATTGTATTCTGTTAAGTTTTAAAACTTTGGTTTTTACCATTCAAAAAAGATGGAGAAATAAAGAATTTTCATGAAAAAGAGATCAGAAAGAAGTATATAGAAGTCTCAGATGGTGATTGTGTTCTGTTAAGGCTATAAAAACTTTGATTTATAAATCCTTTTTTATCTTTATTGTGAGATAGGAAATAAACACATATGTGTTTCTAACTTTCCTGTTTCTCATCTTTGGTTTAGTTATATTATTATTTTTACTTGGTCAGAATTGATGTTTCTAACTTTCCTGTTTCTCATCTTTGGTTTAGTTATATTATTATTTTTACTTGGTCAGAATTGAAGACAATACATTAATTTCTGTAATTTTAAGTAATTTTTCTGCTCTGGTCTATAATAGATTCTAAATCCAGAAAAATCCAATAAATTACCTGTAATAGTATGATTATATGAATATTATTATTTCTAGTGAAATAATTGTAGTCATGTGTTTAAAAAATCTTTTCATTTGAATAACATTCTAAATATTTTCCTAATAAAACTTATTGATTAAAAAAAGTTTCAAATATGAAACTTTCCACATTTGACAACATATTATCATTTATTCTATATATTACATCATTTTGATTCCTGGTTACTTTGTACATATTTTGGAAGTTTTTTCTGTTTTTATTTTTGTTTTTTCTATTTTTTTGTTTGGCACTGGGGATCAAACTCATGACCTTGCTCTTGCCAGGCAGGTGCTTACACTGCTGAGCTAAATCCCAGCCTGCTAGAAGTTATTTCTGAGGAGTTACTGTTGTACATATGATAAACTTATTTTGCATATCTGAAAATATCTCATATATAACTGATACTTTTTCTGGTATATGTATTAGTGTCAAATTCATAGTAATATCTATTAATTGTATATAAATTTTTTATGTTTTAAATTATGAATTACCAAGTTTTACCAGAATATTTCTTTGAATACTTTTGTATACTTTTACTCCCATTCATTCTACTAATTACTATGTGACTTAATTACATAAATATGTGTCTTTTTTTGCTCTAAAATTTTTTTCAGTCATTAGTTATCATTTATTATTTACTCACTTTCATTAGAAATCAAATTTCCCCTCAATTCTAGTGTCAGAGATAGGAAATAAAGTTTAAAAATGTCTAAAAATATTTTGAGAGGGAGGCTGGGGGATTTAGCTCAGCAGCATAAGTGCCTGTGTAAGGTTGTGAGTTTGATTCCTAGTGTCCAAATAAATAAATAAATAAATAATCCAAGACGAGTTACTATCCAATATATTATTACTATATATATATTATTTGTGACTATGTTTATGACTAGATATGTTGCTATCTTTGGGATTTTCCTGTGTGATTTACCGTTTATTTGCTTGTTAAAATTTTCTACTAAATATAAGAGTGACTTTATGCAAGTAAGTGAAAATATTTACAGATAGCTTTATGAAGGCTACACAGGTTAGGAGCAGGTTGGTAGCTCCTGGCATCTCAATTGCCAAACTAACTGAAATTCTTGAATCTAGTTCACTCCTTGAGATCATTTATTCATGCTGCATATTTTTAAACTGCTAATATCTCAGCTATGAAACAAACTTGGGTTTAATGTTTCTTTCTATGCAAGAAAGTGAATCCTAGAAAGATACACAGAATATCAATGATGGCAAAACTAAAGCAACAGCAACAACGAACTCCTGATTGTTCATCCCAATGTTTCCAACAATTTCAAGACTCTGACTCTATTTGGAGCTTATATTATGTTCTCAGTCCTTCTGTTATCTTGATTGCAGAATTGTTGCTCTGATGACATGAGGTATTTTTAAAAAAAGACTACAAAGAGTGAAAGTGTCTGCGTAAGATGGAGAAATGCTAAGATGGATTTGACTGGGGACCTATGAGATTGAATATCAGTTGTTCTAGATAAGTTGTTTCTCATCCTCTGAAGTTCCTGAAGGAAAAAGACACAAGGTAAGTGACTGTCCAAAACTAAGTATTTACTTAGGACATTAACCTTCTGAAAACTGTAGATTGACATGCTTAAAACCTGAAAAAAAAATCCAGAACAAGAACTCAGGAAAGGAACATCTGATATAAACTCTAAATAGATTCAGAGAGATCCTTACACTTTTTTATTAACTGCATTTTCAACTTTATGGCATTTTTAGGCAGCCTTCTATAAGCACTTCAGCAAGAGCAGTTTAATAACCTGCTGCTGCTCATTCCATTTTCTTCTCTACAGGTGAGACTAGTATGCTGTTTGGTGCACTGAAGTTTAAAAGAGTTTTGGGAATAAGGAAACACTATTTGCATTTGAAAAGAAACTAATTCACAGCACTTGTGTAAATTGTAAAATGACATTCTTGGTAGTCTTAGCAAAAATGTCTCATGCTACTGGTGAATAAAATAGGGTATTCTTCCAGAAAATTTAATTCAGTTTGTCAATGCAAAGTGCAATTCCTTGACTGTATTTAGCTTAAAAATAAATTAATTTAAATTAAGATTTAGCATCTCTTTGTAAATAAGTGTGATTTAATTTTAGTTGCTGGTAATTAGATGTATAAAGTGTCAGGGACCTTTTAAGGACTACCATTGGTATTTTTATTTAAGTATATTACACAGTAAGAATTCTTGATGTGTGATACAAGAAAGCCATCTTAAAAGACTTATTTATATACTAAAATGTCAAATTATAATATTGTAATGGGGTTCATATCTTTCAAGAATATCAATATTTGATATTTGCCAAGAAAATCTCCTTTTTTTTTAAAGGATCAGTACATTGAGGACCCACTAAAACAGGAAAGGATAAAGAGCAAACAGAGAGTTTTAGCAAGAGATTTTTCTATCAAACTTCAGTAACTGGAAAATAAATCTTTATGCTATAAATATTTATAATTGATAATGAGTACTAGTTCTTTACAATTGGTATTTTTCCTGAGAAGAATGTAGGATGTAGGGTATTCTTAAATGTTTGCTGAATATACTGAACTTGGAGTTACAAATATCAACCTTCAAATATTTAATTGCCTTTTTTTCTGGTCTCCATTGCCTTTAAATATTATTTCCAAAAGAAAGTCATAAGGTGTCTTAGCAGAATAAAGCTTTATTTTCTTTAGATACATGTAGTTAACTTATTTATTTACTTTGGATACTATTCTATATGATTTGTATTTAACTTACTGAACTTTGATTCAAAGCCTTCTATTTCTTGCTAATTGTATAATGCTTCACTTTCCTCATCTGCAAAGTACAGAAGAAATGAGGCAATTTTTGGTGAAATGGGCAACATGTAGAAATAATGGTCATTGCTGTTGACATATAAAATGATCATTGAATCTAATTTCATGGTGATCACATTTACTGAATGTGGGCAAATGTGATACTGTTCGATAGCTGCCAATTCTGTTAATGTTTTCCAATTTCCTATTTCATAACTTCACAGAATAGTTTCCTATTGGTTAGGTTAGGAATATTTTCACAGTGACAGTCAGCAATGTGATCAATCAGATTACAAGGCTGATGTATGTACTAAAATTTTATACCTGCATTATAGTACTTCGCGGCAGGGAAATTGCAGCCAGGAGATGTGTGTTACACATCTGTGCTTTGTTGTTCACTCAAGAGCTGTCCAAAACTTTGTTAAATAGCTGGGTCTAAATGCAAGGGAGCAAAAGATGATGAGGAGCAAAAGACATATTTACTGAGCACTATGCTTTTGCCAAACATATTGTCTAAAAGTTAACTAAAATAATCCATAGTTCCTAGTCATTGATCTTAATTGGTTTTGAGAAAATGACCTTGCAAATGTAAGTCATGATTATTCTAATGTAGTGAAATTAACTGAGAACTACTTCACAGCTGTCTCATGAATCAAGAGAGCCAGCCATATACTCTGAAGTTATGAGACTCATGGAAATATTTCCCAAGGACTTGGGAACTTCCTGAGAAATAAGTTTATATCAACCAAATATGAAAAAAAGTTTTTTTTTATTTGAGAAGAGTTCTTAGAAAAAGAAATAAGGAATTAACAATCATCTTAAAAATAATCTCAACATTACTTAAGTTCATAATTTATGGTTTATAGAAAGGAGGGAAAGATATAAGTAGAAACCAGTAAGAACTGTATTTAGCAATACTATGTAAGATTTTGAATCATAATCTCCTTGTGGAGTATAATGGAGATAAGCGAATTCTACCCATTTTACCTCATTATTGCTCTTCTTAACTTTTGGCAAAAAATATTGTCATCTCCCGAATTATATATAGGTAGACATAATTAAACATTCATTCAACATCTAAATTTCAGAAGCTCAGGTAGTCCTACAGAATATAATCTTACTGGTAGTCTAAGAACATTAAGAATTGCTATCCAGGGCTGGGGGTTTAGCTCAGTGGCATAAGTGCTTCTTTGCAAACACAAAGTTGTAAGTTCGATCCCTGGTACCAAAAAACCAAAAACAAACAAGCAAAAAAAAAGAATTGCTATCCAGGAGAGGTACCCAATAGAAGTGATGGTCTTAGTGTAACCAATGCCCTCAGATAGACTGGCTGTGGGTAGTAAGTATCTGGTAGAATTAGGCATGCCTAATTATGGCCAAGGAAACAGAGGCAGTTTTTCAGATTTTTTGATTAAACATTTTTAAATGATGGATATAATTGGATGTATTTACCATAAACCACATGATATTATAAAGTACACATACACTGCAGGATGACCTAATGATCAGAGTAAATATGTTGTCATATAATGATCATTTTATGAATGAGAACACCATCTGCTCACATCAATTTTCAAGAATATTGTATACTACTAACTTAGTTACCATGTTGTTTAGGTTGTTTTGTTTTGTTTTGTTTTGTTTTGTGTTTGTTGTGCTGGGGGCTTATCTCAAGGCACTGAGTTACATCTGCAGCACTTTTTTAGGTTTACTTTTGAGACAGAGCCTTGCTAAATTGATAATTTGCTCAGATGGGGAACAAGCATGCAATTCTTCTAAGATTATAGGTATATACTAGTGATATATTGAATTCATTTTTTTTTTTGTCTAGGTGACATTTTGTACATTTTGACTTTATCTTTCAGGCTGGACTGCTTATCCATACCGGTCCTTGGTAATCATCTTTCTACTCTCTACTTCTATGATAGTAATTTGTTTATGTTCACTGATGTTCCAAATGGTTGGATTTTCTTCTATTAATGGATAAATGATATTCTTTCATATATGCACAGGAATCATATTTTCTTTATCACTTGATAGGCATTTAAGGTAGTTCTACAACTTGAGTGTTGTGAATAATGCTGTAGTGAACATGGGAGTAGAGATATTTCTGGAGCATAGTAATTTTATTATCTATCATCTATCTATCTATCTATCTACCTATCTATCATCTATCTATCTATATCTCCAATAGTGGAATGGCTATATTGTGTGATTAACTCGATTCTAAACTTTTGATCTACTCAGCACTATTTTTTATAATAGCTATATGGCAGAAATTTATAACATCATGCAAGAGTTTCCTTTACTTCACAATGTCACCAATGCTTATCTTTTGCATTTTCCATACCTGCCATCCTGATATTTCTGAGGTAAAAAATTATCTTTTTAAAACTGCAGAATCTCTTGAAGTGTCCTTTGTAGGCATTGCTATATGCAGGGAGAATTACAGAAGAAATAAAACCTATACTATGAGCTCTTGTTTCTCAAGGAATGAAATTTGAACAGGAAACTCTAACTTTATGTGAATAAATAAATTAATAGCTGTAAAATGCTTATCAATGTCTGACACATAGTACATGCTCTGTAAGTATTGGTTATTATAGTATTACTATCATAGCTGTTTTTTTTTTACTACAGCCATACTTTCACATTTACATAGTTCAAAATTAAGTCTAGCTTGGTGTTTGTAAATTAAAGAAGACAATGTGCATGATTTGGGGGGCATATTACATAATGAATGGGCTTGAATGAACAAGAAGAGATTAGTGTGGTGCAGTGATACTGAAACACTTTTCTTTGTGAAAGTGTAAGGGGAAAAGAGTATTCAAAATTTACAGTTCATTTCTTCAAATCTCATTTTCTATATCATCTATGTGGGAATTAATATTTTACAAAAGATGTAAATTATCATTACCCGAGTTGCTAATTTTTGGAGAATGTAGGAAATGTAGATTTAATGCTGCCCTACATGAGGACAAAAGCCAGTGCAAGGCTCTCTCCGTTAGGTGCTGAGCCTGGAGCCACGGAGAGGGGTGCGCTTCATTCATCCTGAGTAAAGGATGGTGTTAAAGGAGGTGTGCACATTTTCTCTACAAATGTCACTGGGGCAAGGCAAATGTCAAAGAAATTTCAACAGCACTTGCACTTGATGAAGACGTTCCTGCTTCCTTTGGGTATTTTTGTGATATACATCATTAACGCTGCAATGTAATATATTGAAACTGCATTTTACTGTACTTTGCATTGTCAGATGTGGTATGAACATGAAAACAAAGGAAATACAGTGGTCTTTTGTATTTCTTCTTTTTTACAATGAGCATGTTACTTCATGTTTGAAAAATCAAACTAACTACTGGCTGTCTAAGCTTATCCTTACAAAATGTCATGGCTCATAAATTAAAAGGCTGGCAAAGAAGCAATCAGAAAATAGAAAATGTGAGTCAGAATTATAAACTCAGTAGAGAAAATAAATGAGAAAAAACTTAAAAATAAGTTAGAAATAAAGAGAAAAATAATAAGAGAGTGAAAGTCAGATGCTGTTACTGGTATTGAATGTTGATATCCCAGACAAGTTTACATTATGTATTTATAAATTCAAAATAAAGCTTCAAGGAGGATGGAAGAGAGGTAATTGTCTTCTTTTCTCTTTCTCTTTTCTGTTCTTTGGGATTGTGAATATTCTTTTTTTATTCCTTAATTTTAAAGAAAAAACAGAAAAATCATTAAATAAACAAAAATACAACAATGAATGCAAAATAATGACAAACTACAGTGATACAAGATTTCTAAACAAAATGATAGGAATTTAACAATGATTGTTATATTGCATACTGTTATTTTGAAAATAGTTGCTCAGGTTATCAGATATAGGCATAAAACAATATAATTTGATCAAACAATATAATTTCCCTTTGAGTAGTTTCTTTCCCTTTTACTATATCTTTTGTGACTTTTGGACCCCATATATGTCAGAGTATGAGGTAATGCAACAATGATGCATTTTTCTTTTATATGACTCATTTTTCTTTTATATTTCAATGATTACAAATACAGTCACTATAGAATTGACTTTTATTGAGAAATTTTATTTGAAGTATTATTTAGTTGCACATCTGAGCTCCTAATTTGAAAAAAAAGTTGGGATTATTTTACTTGAAGATTAAAAAATGGAATATTTTTATGTGAAATGCAAGGTATTTGGGGAATTTTGGGGAAGTGGCTTAGCCTTTTATATATACACTAATGACTCATTAAAATTACTGCTTGTACAAGACTCCTGGCGGGAGTCTTACAGTGCCTGCTGCATTCAATTATTTTAGGTAATTGAAAGAAGTTGTGGCTTTTGAGATCTGACACCACAACATGCTTCCGGTAAGAAATGAGAAGATGATGCTGACCCTTCCCTTTCAGGTGCACTCAGGGTCTGCAGTGGCTGGCCTCACTGACCTCTGGTTTAGTATCGCTCGCTCGGTGGAAAGGAAGGCATGCAGGCCTTAGTTATCTCAGGAAAGCTGGCCCAGTTCAGACTGGCGTCAGCCACTACAAGAAGTTGTGACAGGTTTCAAAAGGGAGAAATCGGGAGGTAAATTAGGTGTCTTTGATGGATATAGAGTTTCCATTTCAAATTCCTGCATTTTTTCCTGCATTTTTAATTGGCAGCTGTTATCTTTAAAAACCCAAAGTGCTTGTTTCCTTCTCTCTCTCCTTCAAATGTGGGTGGTTTACAGTTGAAACATATAAACAAATCACATAAGGATGGAAGCCGCAGAGGGTGACTCCACCTAGAAGTTCATCAATTTCAAGAAGGTAATGTGTGGATTTATCTAGAAATAATGGATATTTGATAGACAAGCTCTTGAGAGACTGGGTACATGGACACTTACAGTCCAAGAGAATGGACTGTATACAGCATATAGTTTATTGTGGTTGAGTCTTTTATGGGGCATGTGTAAAGAAGTGTTAAGCAATAACATTCTGTCTTTCCTCTTTCTACTACAAAGGGTAATGTAGGCCTCACAGCAGAGAATTTAGACATAGAATAATCCTGAGTGTGAGTAGTAAATTACCAGAATAAGTGACAAAGATTAAAAACATCAATACCAAAATTTGTGATAGATGCAGATGTGCACGAGCCTGGGAATGAAGAATCACAACCAAAAGTCCAACAGCTGGATAAAATGCCTGAGGCAGAATGAAGGAAGAGGAACAGGGATCAAAGAAGAGCCTCTAGGAGCCTTTCTATCTCTGTCTTCCATACTCTTCCACTGCAGGGTGGTTCACTGTTGCATGGAATATCACATTCCCCTCACTTTTCTCTAGTGCCTCTTACTCACGATTCTGTTAGCTGTCAAGGACACACTTTCCATAAAATTCTTGTCAAAATCAGTTTCTATAGAAAGCTATTAGATTTTTTAGGTTAAAGGGGCAGAGTGCACAGAAGAGGTGGTTCATTTGATGTGGGAAATGAAAGCCATGGACAGCTACACAGTATGTGGAGTCCATTGCAAAATAAAAGTGCAGGGCACATTCTTTATTAATTATTTAACATTTAACCGGTATGAGGTCCTTCTGTGTGTAAATGAACCCCACATAACTAGCGGGAAGGATAAAAGTAGATCAGCACTATTTTTAGTGTGAATGATTAAATGACAAGAGGTACATTCAGGAGAAAAATTATTTAGAAAGAGGAGCAGAGTCAGGTAAACTTTGAGAATACTGAAATTTAGTGACTCTGAGGCATGCGTCAGAAATGTTCAAGTAGATAAATATCAACCTATGGAAATCTTATTTCCTTCACTATCTATCTGCTGTGTTTCAGACTCCATACTTGTAATCCCTCTTAAATTTTAGATTTTACATGAACATAGTTTTAAGCCCTGCCTAACTTGAATCTGTCTAAATGCAAGGAGAAAAAACAATCTTTTGTCTCCACTCAGATTACAAGCGGTGTTGTCCTGAATACTGACTGGCAAGGGAAGAATCAAGCTTTCTATTTTGGTATACTCAAATCAGTAGCTGATCCCTCAAACTGTGTCTTGGAGTATTGAAAGAAACAAATCCTCCAAACATCTTGTCTTGCTGATTGACTATCCCACACTTTGGGACTTGTATGTATTTTTGACAGTCCTTATTATGGATTCCCTTTCAAGGATCATTTGTTTCCATAACAGTCCTCATGATATTTATAGTGAAATTAGACAAAAATTTATTATGAGCGCTACCATTTAAAACCATCCTATGTAACCCAGGTTCTTGTCCTGATTTCTGACAAGGGCCTTTGTGAGTGAGAGGTAGCTGGTGTTTAGGTATTGTATTAAGTCTATTGAAAGATGAGGCAAGCCGTGGTGCAGCTGAGTGCTCTCCCATGACTCACAGACTGAGTTGCCTAGTAACTAACCCAAAATAACATTGCTGAGGCACATCAAACCCGCGAACGTGGGCTGCTGAGAGGAAGGAAGAAAGAGCCCCAGCCTGTGGCCAGCTCTTCTCTCAGTCGTGTGTTCAATTTGGACATTTCCTGGCCTTTGGTCAGTGATCCATAGTGAATAAAAACCTCAATATATAACATGAAATTTGTGGCCCTTTCTCTCTCTTTCTTTCTTTCTTTCTTTCTTTCTTTCTTTCTTTCTTTCTTCTTTCTTTCTGTTTCTTTCCACTGGCTATGCTGCCACAGTCTTTGAAGGTTTCCTCTCATCATCTGTCCAGCTCAGACTAAATAGAATTATGAACTACAGCAGTCCTCAAAGGATAGCATGAGTTTCAATATTTTTCTAGAAAATAGTATCTATTTGTATGCTTTTATTCTTTAATTGAAAAAGTAAATATATTTCAAAAGTAAATTTAGAAGTTCCATTGTTATTTGTATTTCCAATCATGCATTTCTGTATGACACGTATTTGTGTATTCAAGTGTGTTTACATGTGTTTTCAGTATCATATTCAGTATGTTCAGCAAAAGGGTAAAATTGAGTGAAACTGAAAAGTGATTTACAAGTTAGGTCATCAGTGGTGACCTTTATCTTGGGGGTTAAATTCTATTTTAATAATGCAGAATGTGTATGGAAAGATAGCAAGTGAGTCTATCATTATATCATTCTGATGAAATTTTTGGTTAAGAAAGACACAGAGACACAAAAGAAAGAGGCCTAATAGTCTAAGAAGAACTAAATCATATTTATAAACTATGGGAATGAAGGCAGCATAGGCTGGAAGGAAACACAGGCTAAGGAAGAACAAAAGTGATATAAACTATATATATTTGAAAATACATGCATTACGTGTCAGAAAAGATTGAAAATGAGTCTTTTGATCTTCATTAAAACTTTGAGAATATCACAGGAGCGCTAATCTATTCATTTCCACTTTATGGAAGTAGGTGTGTGTGTGTGTGTGTGTGTGTGTGTGTGTAAGTATAGTGCAGAGGGCTTCCCAGATTCATACTGCTTTTTGTATAATCAAACAGAGAAATTTCTGGGAATTGTCTGTAAGTATTTTTACTTTAGCTTGATGAGTGATCAAGAATTTTACCTAAATCCTATTTGCATTTAATTTAATGGGGTATAATAACAAAATGTTGATAACTAAATAAAAATTATTAATATACTCTATATCTCAAATATATTAATATATGTATTTCAGCACAGAAAATAAATTTAAAATTAAATTTAAAATATTGATTAAGTTGTGAACTTATGTCAGGAAGTTTCCTTTGGAGAGCAGTTTTCATGTTATATTATGGCAACGATTGATAAAAGAAAATGTATATTTTCATTTCTGTTAGCCCAAGTACTATTTTATTTTCTTTCATTTTATTGAGCCAGGGTCTCCTTGACAATTCTGGGCTGTCCCCCTACCTGTCTGCCTGAGGTTCCTGAGTCACTGATATTACAGGCAGGCTCTACTCCACCTATCAGCTTATTTTTACACAGCATTTATGTGGTAGAAAATAATATATGTCATATAAGACAAAGGCACTTTAGAGAGAGGGAATCACAATGCACCTCCAAAGGATTTTAGAGGAGTAGCAGAATTTGGTGTTATGAAAACAACTTGGCAACCAAAAAGCGGAAGACTGGAGGAGAAGCAAATGCTGTTGTTTTATTTCAGATGAGAAATGAGAGTTAGAAAACAGTGAAGTTTGAAAGGAGCAGTATAAAAATCCATGCAGGAGTTAAAATAACTGGACGTGGTGACTTTATATTACATATGAGGAAAGGAAAACTGCCCCTTTTGCCTTTTATTGTATGGTTATGTCCTTTACCAGACTGAGATGAATGGAATGGAAATAATCTCTAGATGAAAGATACATCTGTTTTATATTAGGAGATAGTTCAACAAAAAGTACTTAGGAAAAAAGGCTGATGTTAGAAGAGAGATGAAAGACCAGTTTAACTATAATAAAAAGCAATAAATTTTTGCTTGTTTTCTTATTATTAAATGTAATTTGTATTACTGAGGTAATAAAACATCTCTTTAATGGTTTTAGTATTTTATTTTCAATAAGTATGGTATCTCACCTTGTTCTCTTCAAACTAGACAGTGCAGGTGGGTATTTTATTTGAGCGGATGTGTCAATTTATTCACAGTAACAAGTTTTTAGATCTGAAATTAATTCTCAGGAAAGCACCTGGAAGAACTGATTATCTGCTTTCTGATAGTCATATTCAATATTCTAGAGAATGCTATTTCCAGATAGAAACTGAGGCAGCATATATTAAGAAAAAGGCATACTGGGGTATTAATTGCCTTGCCATCATTTAAGAACAATTATAATTCTCATTGGTTTACCAGTGGAGACATGAACAAAATTCTCTCTTTTGCTCTCAAATCTCTGATTAATGTGGTCAGTAAGTTACACCACCTCTTTTTTTTTTTAAGCTTGGGTTACTTTTTTAAGGTAAGAATATTTATGAATTAAACACTTGTGTTGACACCACAACCCAATGGGATGCATTTAACTTGGCATATAAACATTTGGAGTGGGTTACACATGTATAAGTCAGCTTTCCTGTTTCTTGAACAAATTAACAGACAATCCTGCCATTTAAGGAGGAGAGGTTTGTTTCACATCAAGGTTTCTGACAGTCTACCCATCAATACCCAGAACCCAGGCAGAAAATACAAGGCAGAAAGTTCTTCCTGAGGTCAACTCATGGTGACAAGAAAACAGAGAAGAACTAGGAACAAAAAAAATTCCTTCTAGGTCATGTCCCCAGTGACTCACCTCTTCCAACCAGTCCCAACCTCCTATCAGCATAGTTAGCTATGTACTCATCCGTGGATCAATCCACAAGTGGTAGTGTGCACAGCGTGCATGCGATCCAATCACCCTTGGAAAGTTCCACCTCTAAACACATGAGATTTTGTGGGACATACCATAACTAAGTTATAAAATTAAAAATAAAATTTTACAGCAAATATCACAATGTAAGTGTCCATATAAAGTAAAAATGATAGAAAGTAGATTACTGCAGGGCAAAAACTTACATTTCTATCCCAGCATTGATTGTTCAATTTTTAACCCTCAAAAGGATCTTTTTCCTCAGTTCATAAAAAGCAAGTCATACATAACTTCATTGCTAATTGAGTCAATGACTTTGATCTTTCTTAGATAATTTTAAGTGAATGAATTCTATCATTAGAATAGAAGGCTGTGGAATCAACAAATTCTTTATACTTTTCATACTCAAAGAATCCTGCCAATATTGAAATCAGCTTGCTTATGAAGACTGGTATTATATTATTATTCAGAAAAAAACAGTAGCAACAAAAGAATCAAAATTCTCCATAGAAATATTTCTTATAAAAGGCATTTGATTAAGTCATCCAGATTCCGTGTGTTTGATCACATCTGTTTTAATTTTTTGTCATTGTGATATGTTGAATTTTCTTTCACTAAAAAGCACTGTGAATACTAGAAAAATAATGAAAATTATGCAGCAACATGATAATTGTATTTTTATGTGATTTTTGTATAGTAAGTGTAATTGTAAAGTGGTGTCAAATGAGCTTATCTATGGTCTAAGTCTTTCTGCTCAGCTGTGGAGCTGGGTTGCAAGATAAGATGCCTGTGTGCCAATGAATCCCAGGTGTGGATAACATGACACACTCCTACCTAAGCTGCCTTTCTGTTCCACAAAATGTTTACTTACACAGACTTAGAAGTAGCTGTGAATAACATCAAGAGAAGAGAATACTATTACTTGTAATTATTCATCATCTTGGGTTCTCTACCACTCATTTTCCTACAGAACTGCTATAAATCCATCTTGATCATATGTTAAAAAAGAAAAAAAAACTTATTTATGTTGTACTGCTTTTATAAGAAATTGGGAATGATTCTACCTAATATGCTGTATACTACAGGAAAATAACATAAGTACACATGGCAAATTTTGCATAAATAATCATTGCTCTTTGCATTTCTAAGTCACACTATTCTTTGGATAAATGGATGTAAATATATTTTTTTCTTTTCACTTTTAATTTCTTTTTAGTTCACAAAAGGATTACATTACAAATGTCTATCTCACAAATAAAAACCCTTACTTAGTAATTTGGATCTCCCAAGTAAAAAGCCTTACTTCCTGATTTTAAATGGAAGTGGTTGGCTCAGAGAAAATAAGGAGGAGCCTTAGACAAAAAGAGCAATTCTTTGTCCTTCTTCTTGCCCAGGACTTGAGCTCTCTGGTCAAAAGCAGGCATAGTCTCCGGATGAAAGATCATTTTCCAACACAGCCAGAGAAGTTTAGTTATTTTATTTTATATCATAACTTATGTAATGCTGTTTATAGAGCCAAGTTTCAAGGAATCTAATTTCAGATTTATTGACTATCCATGATCCTTAACCATGACGATCCTATAAATAACATTCTGTGGGAAATGATCCTCTCTTAGTAAATATCATTATTCTATTTGCCTTGAGATCTAAAAGTTGCTGCTAAGAATGTTTAATGAGGCAGCCTGCCTTCTTTTCTTCCCCACGCAAATATCTTACTGTGTTAACTTTTTCCCTACATCTCATATCTATGTAATGAAATCTTTACCTTTTTTTTCTTGGACAAGGGATTGAACTCACAACCTCTCACTTGCCAGGAAGACACTTATGCCACTGAGCTAAATCCCCGGCCCTATGTAATGAAATCTTAAGAGAATGAGTAGCACACAGTGACAGTCACTTATTATAAAATATTTTATTAGTACATACTATAGTACATAGTGTTTACATTTCTTGTGGGGAGTTGGCACATGTACATAATGTGTCTTAGTTCCATTTCTCATCCCTTTTTCCTGTCCTCCCCCACTATTCTTCTTTTGCTCCTTTTCTCTTTTTTTTGTACATGCCCACCGCACCTTAAGGAAAACCTCTAGTAAAATGTGAATAGAAAAAATATTAAAGAATTCAGGAATAGAAATCTTTAATCTTCATCTTGAAATTGTGCATGTCACGAAAGCAGTGAAGTTTTTTAAAGATTAAATAAAAAATGGAATCTAAATATTGTTAAGTCAGTTTTATGGTTGCATTGGAAGTATACATGTCCATCATATGCACAAAGATTTGAGAAACTATATATAAAAATATGTAAAAAGTAGTGAAAAGAATAAAAGTATTATACATTAGTAAAAAAAATCCAGAAATCAGTTCACTTACTGTTTGACTTTCACATAGGTATGTGCTAAATAAAATGTGTATAATAAAAATGCATTACATGCTTTATCTGTGCATAAACTTGCTTGTTGGAAAGTAAACAGTACAGAAATATATGGAAGAAAGTATAAATATTTAATTCCATATTCAGAGATAACCTTGGTTAAAATGTACAGTAAATCTTTATAGACTATTTTCAATACATATGTACAAATATGTATAATCTCTATTTTCTTGTTCCTCATTTATATTTATATAAATGTGATCACATTGTCACTGAAAATTTGAATCTTACCTTTTAACTTTGAATCAGCAATTTATAACTTTCTGTGTCAGTATAGGTTGATCAACATTATTATTTTAAGAGCTATCTACTCTAAATTTATATCCACATACAAACTTAAAATTTACAATGTACTGAATTTTTCAAGTTTAATATTGAAACTCATATGTAATATAATGATAATTTCTATCATAAACTTTTTTGCTGCAGCAATTCTAGCAGGTATTGTCTATTATAACTTATTGGTAAAAGTTATGATTCACATTTTACTCACATTATGATGCCTAATAACAATTAAGAACATGCTACATCATACAGTGGACAAATGCTAAAATTTTATTTATAATATCATACTTAATCTTCACTCTTCCTATAAAATAGGCACTGCTGATGCTTTTAAAATACAGTGAGGAAAATTGAGACAGGAAATCTTTTACCTCAGTAACACTTTTAAGATTTAACCCAAGCCAAAGTTGTATTCTGCGCTAAATATCAGACAGTTGGGGTCACTCAAAACTATGTTGTGATGTAAAGTCAAGTTTGAGTCATTCCCTTCACCAAAGTTCTTAAACATATTCTAATGGCCACTGAATACCCTCTTTTATTTGATGGGAAAAGAAGACTTCAAGTCCAACTTTTCATCTTTCTTCTTAAAGCCTTTGAGCTTGTGAGAGAAAGGCAGAGTAGAAGAAAGGAACTCTTCTGAAGAAGCAGGAAAACTTACATTCACCTCCCAGCAGTGCTGGGCACACGTCTCAGCCAAACTGCAAGTCCTTTCTGTTCTCTCATGTGAAAATGGAGCAGAAATAGCTCCATCTTGGGAGCCACTTGTTTCAAAACTGGGGCCCTTGAACACAGCCGTCTTTTGACCTTGGCTTGGGGGCTTTATTCTTTGCTTGATGTGGATGTTACTCATACAGTAGCTATGCTCTTAAGCAAGACATTTTAATCTTTGGCATTTTTCTTCACGGGAACATCTCTTAAATTATTGCCTGACTTTAGCATTAGTGTGAGGGAAGGTTTCCAGAGCAGTGAAACTGACAGGAAAAATTTATCTAGATTTTTTGAGTCTGTATTTCATTCTTTAGTGAATAATCTTCTCTTGCAGTTAAGCCAATTCTTAGCAGTAAGAGATCAAAAAATGGTCAGTGTCTAATCTATGGTTTATCATGGGGATTTGTCTCAGGGAAATTTGAGGGTCAGTGTTCCTTAGAATGGAAAATGTCCATTGCAAGTGTTTCTGAGAACTTTTACTGTATTCAAATGCATACAAAGTTGGCATAGGAGACTGCAAGAGAAACTGAACCTTAAAGCAGTCTAGCTATTGCTTTCTTTCTTAAAAAGAATTGTATTTGTTCACTATTTCCTTATCTTCCACCCAAAACAGCCAGAGTTCTAATGCTTCCTCTGATTTCAGTGTTCGGAATTTCCTTCTTTGCATATTCATTGCAACAGTGTTTATTTGTAACTGTTTTCTGAGGAAGGTCAAAAATTCCTATCAGTCAGGTCAAAACTTAATATTGGATTTTGCCATGGATTAGCCTTGCCTGAGGAAAGCTGCCATATTGGTGAGGATTTACTGATACCTGCAGGGCTTACTGACATCTGCTATAGAAATGAGAATAGTTTGCAGGATAGTAGAAACTTGTAGTTGAACCTACAATCACTTCCTCAGTTTTTCCACTATTACCCACACAAAGGAGGCTATTATCTAACTTCTGCTTGACTATATTTGTGGTCAACTATTTATTAACAATTTCCATGGGTTTTCTTCAAATTTTATTTATTGTTTTAGAAGGACTTCTATAAAAATTATGTTTGATAGGAAATTGTGTCTTTCAAAATTTTGAGAGAAAAATTACGATTTTGAAAAATTTGTTAGCAAATTTTGTCTTTTTCAGGAGCTCCTCCATGTTGACAGATCTGTTGATAACCATCTCACTTGAAAGTTAAAAAGTTTCCTTAAACACGGATGCTGACAGAAGCCAAAAGGACTCTTCTGTCAGAAACAAAAGGCTTTTTTAAAAAAAAATTTTGTTTCAAAGAGGGTAAAATTAAACAGAACGAAACAGATCATAAGAAAATAGCATAAGAGACACAGATTTCAAAGCAAGACAACTGGAGATCTTCACTGTTTATCATATTGTCTCTTGTTTTCCTCCAATTAGTTATCCATAATCTTCACATACAATGAATTCATGCAAAACAAAATAGTATAAAACTGATCAGAACAAGGTGATGAAGGCATTTTACATCTTCAAGAGCAGACAATAAGGAAGTCAACAATGGCTGCCATAGTGTCTCTCATTCTCTTCAACATAGCTGTCCCTGCCTTCATGTAGCTTGAAATTAAACAAAACAAAACAGGCTAAAATCACTCTGAACAAAGAATGATAGTATTGCTGGATTTCACATGATGACACTATGGAATCAGCACTGGGTAGTGCCTCATTTTCTTCAAAGTAGCTGTTCATTTCATCATGCATTAGGTAATCAATTCCCATAAACTATTTAGGAGAAGTTCTACACATGCATGAGTACATGCATAACTATCCTTTCTGTATTAGAGGGAAAAGCAAAACAAAACAAGACAAAACAAACTCCTAGAAAAACATGAAACAAAAAAGACATATAAACAACAATAGCAAAGATCCCAGAACAATGACAATATAGGCCTTCAAAACAAGGTGGTATGAGCATAACTCCAGTTGTTATTTTACATAGTGATCTCCAAGAGTTCCTCAGATCACCATACAATAATATGCACAATTGTTTTAATCCTATTAATGTTAACTATTTTGTTGCAAGAACTTATAGAATTTGTAGCACAATCATCTAAGCTATCCTAAGTGTGTTTACATAATTTTATTTTTTCTTTTCCTTTTTCTTTTTCTTAATTTTCCCTGAGATACTATTTTTCCCCTCTAAGCAGATTTTTATCCTTTCACTGTGTTTACTGAGGTTTTTGTATCTAATGCCCTCTTACCATTCCTTACACTAGGAAGACTATATTGTATTTACACATGTGAGTTTGATTTATTTCACTTATGAATACAGTCTCGAGTTGCATCCATTTACTTATAAATATCTCAATGTGATCATTCTTTATAGCAGAGTACTACGCCATTGTATAAAAATCCCACAACATTTTATCCATTCCTCCATTGATGGGCACTTAGGTTGTTTCCAAGATCTGGCTATTACAAATTGTGCTGCTATAAACATGGGTGCACATATATCACTGTGGTATGATGTTTTCAGTTCTTTTGGGAATATGCCTAGAAGTGGAATAGTTGGGTCAAATGGGACTTCCAAACCCAGTTTTTTGAGGAATCTCCAGACTGACCTTCATAGTGATTGCACCAGTCTATACTCCCACCAACAGTGCAGAAGAGTTCCTTTTTCCCCACAACCTCTCCAGCACTTGTTTTTGGTAGTTTTCTTTATCCTGGCCATTCTTTCTGGGGTGAGATGGAATCTCAGTGTAGTTTTAATTTGCATTTCTCTAATGACCAATCATCTGAACATTTTTTCATATATTTATTTGCCATTTGTATTTCTTCATCTGAGAACTGTTTATTCATCTCAGATGCCCATTTTTGGATTGGGTCTTTGACTTTTGGGGACATGATTTTTTTTAATTCTTAATATGTTCTGGACAGAAGTATTTTTTTTTTTGAAAGAGAATAAAACAAAAGGGGGCAGAACAGAGCAGATCAGAACAGGACAGCATAGGCAACACAGTAATTTACATTAAGTCAACTGGACATCAACAGTAGCTAACACCATATCTCTTACTCTGCTATAGTTGAGCATAGTTTCAAATACAATAATATCAAACATAACACAATAGTATAAAGCCATATAGTGAAAGAATTACAGGGCTTTCTGAACCGAATAACAGAAAATGATCAATGGGTACTATAATATCTCATTTTTGATAAAAAAGAAAAAAAATTTGTTTGAACTATCGCACATATTCAAATTCCAATAAGACACAATGTGGTAGATAGAACCAATGGTAGTAGAACAAAAAAAGCATGGTAGGACTTCTAAGAAGGATAATATCAAATCAGCAATAGCTGTCATAATGTTTTCTTCAAAACAGCTGTTCATATCATCACGTATGATATAGTCAAACAAAACAGGATAACACCATTCCAACTGATGAGTTAAAACTTTGAAAGACTTCAAAGCTATGAGATGGGGCCTCATGCTTACCATAAAGTCTTATATACTCTTATCAAATCTCATATTAGGGAGATTATATGGTATTTACCCATGTGAGTTTGGTTTATTTCACTTAAGAGAATGGTCTCAAGTCGTGTCCATTTATTTATAAATAGCTCGATGTGATCATTCTTTATAGCTGAATAGTACTCCATTGTATAAAAATGCCACAACATTTTATCCATTCCTCAGTTGATGGGTACTTAGGTTGTTTCCAAGATCTGGCTATTACAAATTGTGCTGCTATAAACATGGGTGCATATATATCACTGTGGTACAATGTTTTCAGTTCTTCTGGGAATATGCCTAGAAGTGAAATAGCTGGGTCAAATGGGACTTCCATACCCAGTTTTTTGAGGAATCTCCAGACTGACCTCCACAGTGGTTGCACCAGTCTACACTCCCACCAACAGTGTAGAAGAGTTCTTTTATCCCCACAGCCTCTCCAACACTTGTTGTTGGTAGTGTTTTCTATCTTGGCCATTCTTTCTGGAGTGAGATGGAATCTCAGTGTGGTTTTAATTTGCATTTCTCTCATGACTAATGATGATGAACATTTTTTCATGTATTTATTTGCCATTCGTATTTCTTCATCTGAGAACTGTGTATTCATTTCAGATGCCCAT
>PVJX010004368.1:0-61379 GCA_004027295.1 Dolichotis patagonum
CTGCCTAGCAAGTGGGAGCCAGTGAACTACACATCTTGTGAAAAGATTGGCTATGTTATTTAGTATAAGCTCTCCATATGCAAAGATAAGGACAACCATTTGGAAGAAAACAAGAGACAATATGACAGATAGTGAAGATCTCTGGTTGTCTAGCTTTGAAATTTATGCTTTCTTATGTCCCATTCTGTTCTGTTTTGTTATGTTTAATGTTACTCCCTTTTAAAATAAAATAAAGGGCCAGGGATTTAGCTCAGTGGCTTAAGCACCTGCCTGGCAAGCACGAGGTCATGAGTTCGATCCCTGGTACCAAAAAAATAAAATAAATAAAATAAAGATATAGTTAAAATAAAATTTAAAAAAAGGCAAAGTGTGCATAAGTGTAAATGAAATATTTACTCAAGTAGCAGTGACTTCATGAATATTTAAAGGTATAAAAACAATCTCTTTTCCCAATTTGACCATTGTTCATAGCTGACATTACTAAGTCCCCATGGAGTTTTATCACTATGATAGTATCAAATTCTCTTCAAAAAGGGTAAATCTCTCTTCCTTGCATCTAGTTTAAGATGGCTTTCTTGTAAATAAATTTTCACTTACTAACATAGCTTTTTTATTCATTTTTTCCCTTTTCCTTTCTCCTGTTTACATTTCCCAGGACCAATGTTGCCTTTCACTTTACCGCCAGCCCCTCTCAACCTCAGGTAGGTGAAGAGTTCCATGGACTCAAAGAGAGTTAGGCATGTGGTGGTGTCCTTGACCTTTTGCAATTTGAGGTGTATTTGTATTCTGGGTGGTTTTGAACACATTTGATCTTGTCACTTAATTGGCATGAAATGGGAAAAATAATATTTACTTTCTGGTGTTCTTTGGTTCAACCTTCACTGAGCAAATTGTGGCCTACTATAAGTACAGTATTAGACTACCTTATGTTCTGGGTACACAGGATGAGGAAGAGAGACACAACTTCTGTCACTATGGACCTGATAGGATGGGGTGGGGAGCAGGGAGTGGAAGGCAGATGGCCAAGCAAATATACAAATAATTGACCTGAAAATATAATAAAAATAAGATAGAGTTTAACTCCTAAAATATTATTGATGAGTTCAGTTAGTTTTTCCCATTTTAAAGAAAGAGCAGGAATGCTGACAAGCATTGAAAATTAGCTATTTTTGATGTGCTCTTCATTAAACCACAGTCATAAACAATGAATACATAATAATAATGTTTACTTCAGGCTGTTTTTCTGGTGACATTCTAGTTACCTTTATTTTTTCCTTCATAGCTTTTGAAAGAGAAGGGTCTATACAATAGCAAGTTTATAACAGGTTTTCTTTTAATATTTAATATAAATTATCTGTAGGCTGTAAGACAACTTTGGTAATAATGGTCACTTCATTTTTTGTTTTGGATATAATCAAAATTATATTAAAATATTATGAACCAGGCATGGTGGCACACACCTATAATCCCAACACTCAAGAGACTGAGGCAGGAGCATCTCTATAAATTCAAGGCCATTCTTGGCTACATAGTAAGTTCAAGGTCAGCTTGTACTGCATAGTGAGACCTTGTCTCAAAACACACACACACACACACACACACACACACACACACACACACACAATTACAAACCTGTTGTATGCTTTTTGTAGTCATTGTCCTGCAGGTAAATTCTTAAATGCAGCTCAGAGGAAGCCTGGTTTGTAGTGTATCCCCATTTATTCCTGCAGTATAAATACTTCCACCATGACTGATTTCAAGCCACTTATGTGATGTCATTGAACAGAGATACCTAGAAAAAGGGGGAATAACTTGTGCTCTGACTCACAGAAGATAACAGACCATTGTCCTGTGTAGAGCAATATATATATTACATGCACCATACCATATAATAGAAGTGTTGGTAGTCTGAAAATTAGTAATGATTACATGTTCTGGTTTCTTTTTATTGTAAAAATTATCTAAAAATTAAAGCATAAATAACCTCCAAAGTAGAATGTAACCCCCAAACAAGAATGAAGCATAATTAGAGAAAACTAATAAACAACACACGGACTTTGATAGCTACAAAAGTCTTATTTATTCTTAACCGGTCCCATTTTGGACTGTATATTATATCCTTTTTGGTTACAGGAAAGCTATTCTAAACTTGCCTGAACGAGTGCACATCCTCAGATGACCTCATCAATCACTGTCTGCCCTTACTCCTGTGGATAGAGGCAGATTGCAGAAATGACTAGCTACACAGCAGGCAGTCAGGACCCATGTGGTGATTTTTAGCCCAAACTGCAGTCATTGTTTTGGATTGTTTTTTGCTTCTTCCTGGTAAAAGTGGATTATTAAGTAATAGGTTAAAAAAATTAATTTGGGAATCTATGGTAATTTAGAGATAAACAAGGTTAATCATACTTCTGCCTGTTGATAAGGATTTAGTGTGTGTCAGCTGCTTGCACAAAGCCAATTACTATCATTCATATATATATGATGTATATGTCATCATTGCTAACAGCATCCATAGTAAAGTTCTTGAATGGCAAAGTGCAGTTCCTGAGAACCAGGAACACCTCGTGGAAATTCTAGACTCCACACCTTCCGCTCCTTACATTATGAGTATCTGAATCAAGCTCTAAAATGAGCAGGATCTTAGGCGTGTTACCATCTGTCACAAGGCAGAAATAGAATTCCAAACAGCAGTTTAAGATGAATCTTGAGATGGTTTTTCCCCATTAAAAAGTTTAGATTATTGAAAGAACATTCTATTTTTTTTATTAACCTAGTTCTCAAAACAGGATTAGTAAAGAGGATATAAGAATACAGACATATTTTAATGTGTTCCTCTCTCTCTCTCTCTCTCTCTCTCTCTCTCTGTACTGGGAATCAACTTTACAACCTGGTGTTTTCCAAACAGGTGATGTGCCACTGAGCTACTTTC
Organism: Dolichotis patagonum; assembly: GCA_004027295.1. NCBI lineage: Eukaryota > Metazoa > Chordata > Mammalia > Rodentia > Caviidae > Dolichotis > Dolichotis patagonum. The sequence continues at coordinate 2,933 of PVJX010004368.1, forward strand.
CCAGCCCTTGCCTCTCTGTTAAAGTGATAGACTTATTAGAGTCCTAGCATGCGAAATTTGCTTTGGATGGTTTTCTCAAACTCTTAATTGTACAACTAACACTGTTTCTCAACCAGTTATTATTACTGAGCACAATTCTCCTTTCTTCATTATTAGTAACATGTTCAAAATTTAGAAGTTAGTACATTTTGCCAATAGATTAATAATCTAGCTAGATAAATAGTATAATAAACTTTTTCTATTAGAAATATTTCCTAACTCTGGTAATATTTCAAAATTACCTTCAAAGATTTTTCAACCTGCCCCAAACTGTTAGCGTATTTCAGGAGCTGGGTATAAGCTTTGAATCTGAGTATCTTCTTAATATATTCCAACCAAGAAATAGATCCTCTAGCAAAAGGTCTAGAAAATGGACTGGTCTAGTCCTACTTATTGTCTGTGGGAAGGTGACCAAAATTCTTGAAGAACAGGCTTTTCTGCTTTTCAACGTAGTGCTTCATATTTCACAATGACCACACAGAAATAATCTGGTATCGTTTTACATCCCATGTGTCCCTAATTCGAAGGCAAGGAGGAGGACTTCCTTAGTAGGAAATGGAATGGAATATAGTGAAGCTTCCTTAAAAAAAAAAAAACATAGTCATAGGTGAGTTGAAATGGCTATTTCTTCTCACTCAGGGTCTCCCTGATGTCTGGGGCAGAGTCCTAGGGCAGGGCAGTCGGTTGCTCAGTATGTGTAGGTGAATGATGGACCAAAGCAACCAGGATTCATTGAGATTTGTATCTGAACTTTGTACCTGCTAGTAGGGATAGTGCTCTTGTTCATGTGAAAATGGTTTGAGTTTATAACTGTAAACATTTCTTATAATAAAAAAATTATGTCTTTCTTTTTCTTATTCTTAGTTTTTTCTATACAAATTTCCCAAAGACGTGGACTCAGTTATCATTAAAGTGGTGTCTGAAACGGCTTATCCTTGTTCTGTCGTCTCAGTCCAGAACATCATGGTGAGTCCTGATATTGGTCAACCTTCTAGTGTGGAGTAATATATTACTCCAGAGTGCATGAAAGGGAGGAGTGTCATCCTTTTACCACACGTCTCCCCCAAAACTACTAAATAATAATAGCATCTTGTGCACCTAAGTGGACAGTGCATGGTTGCAGACTAATTTAGCGAGGTCAAGAATAGTTGATCCTTTACCAATACAAAGGAATGAAGAAAGAAAGGAAGGGAAGAAGGAAAGGAGAGAGGCTGGATCACAGTTAAGAACAAAGATGACCATGTTGTGGGTTCCACAAGAAAAATTCATTCTGCTTTAAAATTTCTATTGTGACACTAGGTTCTTGTGTCTTGTCAGGTGTTAACAATAAATAGGAAAGATATTATATACTTACATATAATCTTTTCATAGTCAATTTCAATATAGCATGATTTGACCTTAGAGGACAAGGTTCCAGGTTCTAGGAGTTCTATTTCATAAACGTACTAGGTTGAGGGGACTTTTCATGTTTTCTGGTTTGGTAAGAAAATCTTCTGCTCTGTGCTCTACAGATCTAGGTGGACAGGCCCAGACTGAACCTACATGTAATGTGACATTAATGATGCTTTTTTTTCCTCCTTTATGCATGCTTGCAGTGCCCAGTGTATGATCTTGACCACAATGTTGAATTTAATGGTGTTTATCAGTCCATGACCAAGAAAGCTGCTATTACACTGCAGGTGAGACACTGATGCTTTGATCATTACCCACAATGCCCAGTGAAAAGTTTATCTACCATACTAGAATCCAAAGGAGTTGACCATCTACTCTGTTCCTTGATTCTTTTTCCATTATGATAGTTAAAACTTATGATTTTTAGGCCTGAAATCAAAGCCTGGGTGGTAGAGAACAAGACTGCTCTGCCAAGTACTCTTTCCTCATGGGGATTCTTGGAAACACATGATGTAGTTGGACATATATTTGACAGTTTCCTTAGAGAGAGATGAGCAGAAAATTCCAATATACTCAGGGGAAGGTACCAGTGTAGGGCAAAAGTTATGAGCAGTTAAATGTATTCTAACAATTTTTACTAGTTACCAGCACTAAAAGATGACTTCAACTCTGGACAGAATGACAGGTTTAGAAGGATATAGATCTCATTTTTATTTGTAACTAGATTATTATTTCATGGTCATCAAATAGCAAAAATGTACAAGCACCCTCTCAGCATATTTTCAGACACTCTGTTCTTTAGGGTGGTACTTGAGGAACCTGCGACTTTCTCTGTTCTCTAAGATAAGGTGACATTACTTGCTGAAGAACAAGAAAAGAATGAAAAGTTAATTATAATTTAGACCTAAATCAGACCCAAAAATCTTGTATTGATCAAGCCAATTTCAAGGATATCAGATTTCATGTCCCAAATATCTGTTCTGGTTTTTAATTTTTAATTTTTTTACAATTTTATTTAAAGAGGAAAAAAACAGAATAAAGGGTAGCAACAATACAGAATCCTAAGGAAAAAAGGAAAACAACAACAACAAAAAAAAAACCTAAGAAATTATTACTTGACAAATTACATACTGACTTCTTGGAAATAGTTGTGCAAATTACAAAGTTAAAACATGTAAAGTAGACATTCAAACAGTGAGACTGTTAACAGTTCTGCTCCACTATCTGATAAAAATAGCAATATGGTCATCCATCTTACCCACTCAAATGTACATGCAATTATATCAAAAGGGTAAAATTAAACACAACAGAGCAAAGCGGATCACAAGAAAGCAATGTAAGAGACATAAATTTCAAAACTAGACAATCAGAGATATTCACTCTCTATCATATTGACTCTTGTTTTCTTCCAAATAGTTGTCCATATTGTCACACACAGGGAATTCACACAAAACAACATAGTATGGAATTGATCTGAGCAGCATGAGGAGGGCATTTCAGGTCTTCAAAACCAGACATTAGGGAAGCCAAGAATGGCTGTCATAGTATCTCTCATTCTCCTCAAAACAGCTGTCCATACCTTCATGTGTGTTGAACTTAAATAAGACAAAACAAGCTAAAATCACTTTGAACAAAAAGTGATAGTTTTTCTGGATTTCACATCATGACATTATGGAATCAGCACTGGGTATTGTAGTGTCTCTTTTTCTTCAAAATAGTTGTTCATTTCAACATGTGTTATATAGTTGGTTCTCATAAACTGTTTATAAGCTCTACACATGCATGAGTCTCCACATGTATATCTATCCTTTCTGTATTAGAGGGAAAAACAAAACAAAGCAAGATAAAACAAAACAATTCCTAGAAAAACATGAAGCAAAAAAGTCACATAAAACCGCAATACAAGGTGATCTACAATGGTTACCATGATGTCTCAGCAGTATATAACAACATTAATAAAAATGAAGCATTGGAGACATTATAAGACTTCAAAAGCAGGCAATAATCAAACCAGAGTGGGTATCTTAGTGAATCTTGTCATCTTCAGTGTAGTTGCCTATACTCTTAGACTTGATGCTATCAATCATAACAGATTTAAATAAAATCAGTCAATACAAAGTAGAAATCTAACAACCCAGATTCAAATAAGATCAGTCATAATAAGACAGTGTAAGTTATAAAGGGCTTCAGATTAAGTTGATAGGAAATTAGGGATGATTACCATAATATGTCCTCTTACTTTTGGGATAGCTGACCATGTCCTCAAGTCTAGTGTAAGTAGGCAAACTGGAACAGCACGTAATCCATCCAAGCAGAGTGGTGAGAATAATGTAAATTTTAAATCTTGTTATCCAATTAACAATATCCTCTGTCTCCCTTTTTTAGACAATTCCTCCCCTTTCACTCCCATAGGGTACACTGCTTGTTTTGGGTCCCACTGCCTCCCTATATAGAGCATCTCAATGGGCCCTATCTCCTGATCTACTCTGCCTGTGTTTCTCTCTGTTACTATTTCAGGGCCATCTATACTAGAGCCAATCTTCTCTGCCTTATTTCTGCTATTCTGTTTTTCTGCCATTGGTTGTCAATTTTTCTGTTCCACTCACTGAGGCCTCTCTGCCACTGTTCCTGAAATGCTCGTATTCTTGTTCTCTCTCTCTAAAATGTCCTTTGGTATTGTTTTGCAGGGTTGGATTGGTGGTCACAAATTCTACAAGTTCCTCTTTGTCATGGAAGCATCTTGTTTCTCCATTAATTTCTAGAGAGAGTATTGCAGGATACATCAATCTAGGCTGGAGGTTGTTCTCCTTCAGGGCTTGAATTACTTCACTCCAAGCTCTTCTTGACCTGATGGTCTGTGTCAAGAAGTCTGCCATGATTTTGATGGGTTTTCCTTTATAGGTGATCTGTTTCTTTTCTCTGATGGTTTCTAATATTCTGTTCTTATATTGAATTCTGGGATCTTGATTATTATGTGTCTGGGTGTAGCTCTGTTTTGGTTGTAGGTGGCTGGAGTTCTGTATGCTTCATACATTTGCATATCATTTCTTTTTTCTATGCTTGGGAAATTTTCCTTAATAATTTCTGTGAATAGCCTTTGTAATTCCTCTGTTTTGACTCCTGCTTCTTCATTCACATGCTTTATTCTTAAGTTATAGATCCTCTTGTCGTTCTCTAGCTTTCCAATTGTTACTGCCTGCTCCCTTGTTATTTTTAAGAGATCTTCCCTTTCATGATCACACATTGCAAGCCTATGTTCAATTTTTGATGGTCTATCTTTGGTTTCTTTCAAGCAGTTTTGCCAGCTTTCTATGGAGTCTTTAGTTTCCTGATAATCTCTTTGAATCTGCTTCATGAATTCTAGGGGTTTTTTTAATTCTTCATTAAATGTTTCTCTCCTTTGTGTTCCTCCATTCTTCTGTCTGTGTCTTCTTGAGAGGTGCCCAGCCTTTCTTTTATTAATCTACTTATCTCTTGTTTAATTTGAATTAATATTTCAGTTTTGGTCCCGATTACAAGGTCCTGAAGATATCTCTTTATGTCCGCTAATGCTGTGTTTGATGTTGCATGTTTGCTGCCCTCAATCTCTTTTGTATTTACCTCTCCTGGATCAATTTTCTCAGGGTTGGGGCTGGGGTTTTTTTTCTTATTTCTCCCTCTCATCATGTTTTTGGTTCCTTCCATACAACTGTACAGTGTAATTCCCATCCCCTTTTCTTGTTGGTTAAGGCTCCTCTAGAGCACGCAGGCTAGGAGCTTTTGCCCTCTTCAGTCAGCTATCAGAGATTGAAGTTCAAGCAAGGGCAGTCTGTGCTGGCTCCTCCCCTCTGGGCCAGTCAACCTTTGCAGGCCTTCACTGTGTCACTGTGTGCTGATCTCAGGGAATTAATTTGTAGCGACTTACTGGGTCCTGGCCAGGGGCATGGCCCAGTCCAAGCAGATTCCACCAATCTGCTTGGCAAGGGGAGCAACCAGCTGAAGCCACTTCCTTATGGAGTTAGGGCTCTCCTGACCAAATCCAATATGTCATCCAGTCAGTTAGCCCTTTCCCGTGGGAGAGTATTATTCCCATCACTCACCGCTTGTTGATGCCGGTCCCTGAGAACTGCTGGGTTCCCCACCTCTGACTTCAGTGTGGCTGCAGTGGGAATTCATGGTGCCTCTGGGTGGGTCACGTGCAGGGCCGCATCCGGGCAAGCCGCACGCAGGGCTGTTCAGCTCCACGCTCTGGTGGGTCAAGCCAGTCGCTTTGGCGCAGATCGGTTGGTCAGGTCTCCGGCAGGAATTCAGGTGGCTCGAGGAAAGCGCCGTGCTCACTGATCTTAGCTTCTCTAATTGTAGCCCCATGACCTCATATTCAAGCGGTTTTTTGCACTTTAGTTTCTTCCTGGGTTGAGAGAGTCCATCTCTCTCTTTTTGGGTCTCTCCAGGGTGTTCTATTCTGGCATTTGAGCTGTCTCTCTCAGAGAGGGTCCCTCTCCTGCTACCTACGAGTCCGCCATCTTCGGAATTTGCCCCCTTGTTTTTAATATTTATTTCTTCCTGAACATCATAGTATTATGAGGTCCTAAATACAAAACTGTAATAGTGAACTTCAGATTTCATAACAACAAGGATACTACATTCATGAAGGGCAAAGCGTATCATTGCAGGTCTACTTTGGATGTATTTGGCAATAAATTCTCTTTTGAGCCCATGTTTCAATCTTGAGCCAATTTTTCAGTGGGCTAAACATATCAAGAATTTGTCGATAATTTTTTAAAGTCAGGCTTGTAGAACTATATAATGTACTTTAATGGCTATCCTGTCAACCATGCTTCAACCATAGACAAAGCAACTGGGATACAGGGATATATATTTGCAGAAAATCAAAGCCAGGACCATAACTCAGATTTCCTGATTCATTGTCCTTGGCCTACCTAACTGCATTATTTATTTAACAGCTGACTAAATTACTTTTAGGAAAGTTATTTATCATTCTATTTTAAAAATAAAAACAAAACAGTACATAAGCATTAATCATTAAACATCAGATATTGACATTGTTTATGTGGCCCCTGTTACTGTTCTAAGCACTCAAGTGAGGACGAAACAGATTAAAATCATAACAGTGTATGTGCAATAGTGTATCTGTTTAATTTTTTGGATGTAACAATTATCATGGACAATCTGAAATAGATTAGGAGTATGTAATGGTCCTTCCCAAGGGTTAGAGGGTCAGGGTAAGCTGTACTTTTCTTTTCTTCCCTTTCTTTTTATCCCCAACCCCATGGACTTTGTCTTCTTCTGCTGTCTTTCTTACTTGCCCATCACAAGGTTGTTATGTCTCACACAGAAGAAGGATTTTCCCGACGAGCAGTTCTTTGTGGTGTTTGTGATAAAACCTGAAGATTATGCCTGTGGAGGATCATTCTTTGTCCAGGGTAAGAGACAATGAAGGCTACATGGAAGGGAAGCCAGATGCTCATCTTTAGTTCCCACTAATGGGCCATCAGCAGTAACGTGGCAAGGCAATCTAAAAAGAAACTGAAAGGTAGAAAATAATGGATCTAAAGGTATTTATTATTCATGCTACAAAATGATGGCAGCAAGTTCAACTTTTTTGAAGTCTTATAGTCTCTCATACCACGTAAATTAAATTCACACAATTTGCTCTTCCCTTAAATGCTTGCTCTTAAGAAGTAAAGATCTTGCACAGTGGGTCAAAGTTCCTTTTCTAAGTTCAGTTTCCTAAGGTAAAGCCACTTATTAATTAGGAATCATCATTTCCGCAGGCACGCACAAGGAAAATTTAGAGCTCACCATTCCAATTAGCAAAATGGTACCTCACAAGATTGTAAGAAAGCCAGCTGTAACTATTTACCCTAACGATAAAGGATTATGTAAGTTCTCAGGGATAGTGCAGATGGTTATGGGTGACTATCCATACCGCCTTGGGAGTAGAATGGACTGTCAGTTGAAACCTGAACCCCTTGCTGAAGATGCATGTGTCAACTACAGAGACAGCGTTTACTGCTGAGTGTAACATAGCTCCCTTGTGTAGGCAAAATTTCTGCTGGTGTGCCCTATAATCTCTTAAATGTGTAGCTCTGGAGTTTCACCAATGCACAATGTTCTATAAGCCCTTTGATGACACATATGAAGAGAAAAACAAATTTCCACTGTGTAGATAAAACGCAAACTAAAGGAAGATGTGGCTTTTTGTTGTTGTACCTGTTTCTTCAGATGTCAGTGGGTATCAGAGGAAGCCCTGTCCTCCGTGGAAAGGGAGGCTGCAGTCTCATTTCATTTGCATCAGAACTACCAAAATACACCCAAGTAAAGGTCAAGATGAGAATCTTAACCCAACAGGAGATTACATAGATGGGAGGCTTAGAAGGGGAGATTTTTTTCATCCAGTTCTTGTTAAAATAAAATTCAGCAATCAGAATAACTCTGGACATTTTTGAACAACTATTATCAAAAGAGGGTAAGAACCTAGTATCTGATCCAGTGTGCTTTGCACCTTGATTTTTGTTGTTGTCATTTTGATTTTTTCCAGCAAATGAGAATCAGACCTGGAATCTACAACGAGCAAAGAACCTTAAAGTAACCATCGTTCCTTCCATTAAAGGTCAGTGTTGCCTGTAGAGATTCCTATTTCAGGAAAACTATTATACAATGCATTACTAATGGTATCCTCCTAGAAGGAAAACATTATAAGAAAATAAAAATTTATCTACCTAAGAGATAGAAGAATCAGAACATTTGGGTAAATACTTCCCAAAAAGGAAGGAAATTTGATTCTAAATTTGTATACAGCAGTGCTTTCCTGCAGTTCCCTGGAAATCATTGCCGAAAAGGCAGCTGCTCATGGATTGTAGGTGACCTCACATAGCTTTGCTGCTCTGAATGAAAGTTTCTTAGGACTTAAGAATGGGTGTGATGAACGTAGGCTATTTTATCTGTCCTATGCCAAGCAAAATCCTTTCTCTGGAGGACAGCCTGACCAAAGTTGTTTCTCTCTCTTCAGGCTCTGTTTATGTGAAATCCAGTCTTTTCAGTGTCTTCATCTTCTTGTCCTTCTACGTGGGATGCCTGCTTGTTGTGTTTGTTCATTATGTGAGGTAGGTCAAAAAACTCAGGAACTGGGAACCCCCTTTGCCTTGCTCTGTAGTGGTAAGAGCATAGGATGGAGAGCTATTTTGACTCTGTTTACAGCTACCTCTGCCTCTAATTGTGATCTTGGGCAAACTACTCAACCTTCTGTGCTTCAGATTTCTCACCTGTAAAATGAGATAATAATCTACCTCATAGAGCAATGTAACTTACAGTGTTTGTATAAATGTTATGCCCATAATAAGTGCTGACATGGTGTTTATTATTTTCATAGTTAATGAAAACTCAACAAAAAGGCAAATTGTATACTTCTCAGACCAGAAAATACTGTAAATGCTATAGACTATAGGAAATGATCAGTTTTTCTACATATGGAGATTTGGAAACAGCTTTGAGCATTCATTTGTCAAAAAAAGTAAATTTAATGCCTAAAATAAATCTTAAGGTACAATAAATAGCAGAATAATATGCTTTGATGCCACATTACCAGGTGCTTTTCTACTTTTGTAGCATCCATTTCCCTGTAAAATGCCCTGTGGAGAGGAAAATGGAGAAATTTGTGCTATAATTTGATCAAGGAAATTTTCCTTCCCAAGAATTTGGAGCCCCTAATAAAACTATTAGTCACTCTCTGTCTTTCTGTAGGACTGACCCTTGAGAATTCCTTGTTTTCTGCAAGCTATAGTTGAATGGCAGGAGATTTACAATAAGCAAATATTCTTTGTCCTTTTGAACATGTTAAGAAAATAAAGCCAGAATCTGTAGAAGGATCTCTCTACCACTTCAACAATATTATGCTTTCAGTGATACAGATCTATTTCTGGCTCAAAAAAATAACTTCCTTCTGTGACCTTTGTGAAGCTTTTGAATTGAAATAACTTCCTTCAAACATCCCACAGCTACCACTAGCCAAATCTGAGAATTTTAACACCAAAATCATTAGGAATAATGAACTAGGAACCATTGGAAATAAAATAGAAATCCATGAGTCTTTGTTAATAAATAAAAAAAGAAGGACCTAACCACCTGTAGCTATGTATCTAGTAAATTCAACAAATTTACTGAAACAAGTACCCATTAGGGAGAGGTGCCATTAGTAAAGACTGACCATAAAAGGAAGGACTTTTCCCACAGCAGAGGCCCAGAGCTGACTGATTCACACACGGGGAATGCTGCAGTTGGAAAAACAGTTTTGCAAATAGCAGAGTAAAGACTAGATCAGGTTAAGAATCATTAGTAGCTGCTAAATTAGGAGGAGGGAGAATCAGATGACCATCAAGATGTCCATATGACCTTGTACATCTCACAAATTCCACGTTGTGGGAGAAAACAATAATGATTCTATCCTTACGCTCTTCCACTGCTGAGTAGAAATACCTGATATCCACAATTTAAAAAAGAAAAGTTTTATTTGGCTCATGCTTTCAGAGGATTCAGGCCATGACTGGCACCCTGGCAGGAGCATCATAGTGGAAGAGTATGGCAGCGGAAAGCTGCTTTGTGTATGGCAGCCAGGAAGCAGAGCACTGAAGTAGTACCGGAGAGGAAGGAATGAGGGAACAGATGCAGGTCCAGGTCACACCTCTATGACCCATTCAGACAAATGCATAAGGGGCTTTACTAATTCCTGGGTGGCTCACAAGTCAATCGAGTTGACAATCCACTTTAACTGCCACAGGACTTGTACAGTAAGGAAATCAGACACATTGACTGGGTGATCAAAATTAGGGTCACCAAAGGGAAGGTAAAAACCTTAAGAAAGACACAGCATTACTTATGCAGCATTCTAGAAATGTGTATTTTTAATCATGTTTTGAGATACAAACTGTGTCACAAAAGACAGAAAGTATATGAAAGTGTCCCAGGTTAAAAGGGGCTAAGGAGATATGACAACCAAAGACAATACCTGATCTCAGATTGGGTCTCAGACTACAAGAAAAATATCTGTAAAAGACATTATTGGGCCAATTAATGAATTGAAACATAGAGAATATGTTAGATAAGGGCATGATTCCATTGATAAACTGCTGAATTTGATACCTGTAGTTATGTAGAGAAATATATCTACTCTGGAAATATTTAAGTATAAAAGTCTACAGCATATGCAACTTAGTTTCAAAGGATACAGCAAAAAATTGTAGCTAGAGAGACTATATGTGTCCCAACCCATGAGGCTCCTGAGGTTCTTGAGGTTAAGGACCACAAAAGGATGAGAAAATAAAGAAGAGACAAAGCTGGGGTCAGGTGGAGGCCTTACCCTCCTGATAGGAAGCAAGGAATTGGCTCCTCACTGCAGGAGTGTTTATTTATACCTTTTAGCAATTTAATGTCACAGGACACCCTGTTGTCCTAGCAACCCACTGTTGAGATTATGTTGGGGCTAGGTGTTCTATGGGCTGAAGCAGCTTCTTCACAGGGCTTGCCCCGGGCACTCTTTGTTCTTGGGAAGGCCATTCTCCAGCCTTGCACATGTGGTCAATTTCCAGCTTCAACAGCTCCCAACATATATGCATGTGGAAGAAGAATGATAAAAGTAGATGGAATAAGAGGGTAATAATAAATGAATCTAGGTAAAGGATATATGGGTGCTTTATCCTCTTAGTCTCAAAACTTCTTTGTAAATTCAAAATTATTTTCAAATAAAAAGTTAAAAACATCCAGGTATGGTGTTGCACACCTGTAAACCCAGCACTCAGGAGACAAAGACAAGAGGGTTGTGAGTTTTGTGTAGCTTGCACTACACAGTCAAAACCTGTCTCAAAAAAAATAAAAATGAAAACTTTGGGGTACAGGCAAATTTTATACCTGGAAGGTATATACATTAACTGATTATTAGCTCGGTTGCTTTTATAAGATCATAGTCACTAACATTTAAGAAGTATCTGCTCTGTGCAAAGCAGTGCACCAGGCCCTCTAAATAGATTGTCTCATCTGATATTCCTAACAGTGAGTACTATTATTATCATCATGTGACAGTTAAGAACATCAAAGCACAGAGAGGTTAAACAATTTGACCAAGCCTCTCTCCTGATCAGTAGGTCTTAGGCAGGCTGATCAGGATGGATCTGGAGGGTCCAATGCCCATGAGGAAAGACAGACTTGACCGAGGATCCTAACCAAAACTCTGGCACTCCAGCAAAGTCACAATTTTAAAAGGCCCCCAAAAGTTTCCAGTTTTGCCTCGGTTAAGTTCCAGTGTCATGGAAAAGAAGTTGCTCTCTTTTCTGCCTTTCTTAGGGAGACTGCACCCTTGGTGATTTAGATTTTAGAAAACAGGATTACTTCTCATTAGCCAGCTGGCATCCATAGTCAACACACAGACAAAACTTAATAGCTGATCATCAGTCTCTCTGAAGTTGTTATTCAGCCAACTGAAGTGAGCACTGTTTTCGAAAGTTGTGGTTTAAAGCTCTGTTGAAACTTTTAGTTGCAAATTATTTTGCTACAGTCAAATGAACAAGCATAGATTTCTTCCCAATATAGATAAACTGAAAATAGAAATCTGGAGACTGAAGAAACATTTGGCATTCTAAACAGAAGATTAGAGTGAGGAAAAAGGCTAATTGGGGAACTCTTCTTTCATTGAACTAAGTGAAACAAAGTTTTCTACACAACCATATGAAACCAGTTCTCTCTGTCTAATACCACTTACTATATCTTATTAATAATCCATGTGCGATTTATACATTAGTCAATCCAGATGAAAAATATTGATAAAAATGGCCTTTACCCTAGGGAAGCTAAAAATCCTAAGTCTCCTTATGATGTACCCACCTGAACGTAAATACCATTCCTTTCCATCCCCCAGTCCTTTCAAGATGTATTTATTGAGCCCTTACAATGAATCTGCAGGCCCCAGGGCCAAGCACTGCACATGAACCTTTCAAATATCTTGCCAGACACTAAATCCATACTGTCCAATCCTGAGTACTCCTCCTTCCCTTTGATTCTTGTATGTGTTACCCACTGTCATGGTGGGGCTTCTTAGCCATAAGAACTCCAGTAGCATACAGCAATAAATACTGAAGCTTGCTCATGAGTCTGTGGGTGAGCCGGATATTTCTACAATCAGCTCAGAGCTCTCAGTTGGATATGGTCACAGAATGTGATCTGCTGGCAAATCAGCGAGGACCTGGCTCTTCTGACTGGTCGAGCTGCGCTTGGGCTCACTGTCCAACAGGCCAGCCTGGGATTATTGGATCTCAGCAAGAGATGGCAGAAGAGTACAAGGCCTGCTTAGCATGTGGGTTCAGAAGTGTGTCCCCCTTACTCTACTGGACTGAGAATAAGTCATGAAGCCAATCTGGACTCTGGAGATAAAGATATATACTGAACCTTTTGATTAACAAGGTACAACCATTTTGCAGTTACTGAGCACAGTTTTCATTTTCTGTGTTTTCATTTGTTCTCTGGATACTGCCTACTTCACCCTAGTTTTGCAAAATCACTTAATTCGTTTAATGGAGAAAGTTGTCAGTTCAAACACTAAAACAAATGATTATAGAATCCTTTAAATATAAATACATAATACAAACACATCATCTCCTGTAGGTCCATAGGATTGCTTGGTGGTCAGTATCTCTAAAATTGTTAGGAAACCTCACCACAGCCTCATTTGCTAGATAGAACAGTCAGGTCAAGTCATCACTGCTCTCTTTAGTGATATGCTTTTCTTTACTGAATAAATATTTAGTTATCATTTTCTATGTATCAGGCTTTGTCCTAGAGCAGTGATGGCAAAATTTTCAGAGACTGAGTGCCCAAACTGCAACCCCAAACCCACTTATTTATTATGAACTGCCAACACTGCAATTCACCTGAATACTGAGGTTTTAACTTAGAAAAAGCAACTGTTACCCGATGCTTGTCTGCTGGGGCAACTTGGCTCATGTGCCAACAGGAGGGTTCTGCGTGCCCACTGCAGCATCCGTGCCACAGACCCCAGTGGTGTCCTAGAGGTTAGAGATAGCAGTGGTAAACAAGAGTCTAGGTCCCTGCCCTACTATAGCTCTGTTGAAGACGAGAGATTTTTTAAAAGTCTTGCTAGTGAGTAGGGGGGAATGACCTCAATGGTGTGGTAGAGAATGACCAGGCTGAGAACCATTTTGGATTTATTTTAATCAGGAAGGAGAACCTCTCAGAACCAAGACCTGAATTACAAGAAAGAGCCAGCCATCCAGGGATCTGGGGAGAAAGCGACTCTGTCAGAGAAAAAGCAAATGCCCCAAGGCAGGGAGGAGTGTGGCATATCTAGAAACAAAAGAGTATTAAAGGGAAGTTCTTCCACAGACACACTGGAAACAAGGTCCCCACCTGGAAATAAATAAGAAGTAAATTAAGAAAAATGTACCCAAAGCATGACCACTTCCAACCCCTCTAATCTCACATTCAGGCTAAAGGGTCAATTTTTGATAGACATTCTCAAATGTCTATCTGGCTTGTTAAAAACGGTTTTATTGAGAAAAATCATAGATCATAAAATTCACCCCTTTAAATATACCATTCTGGAATTTCTAGTATAATCACAGTAAGACAATCATCACTACTGAATATTTAATTTCAGACTATCTTCATTACTCCAAAAAGAAACTCTGAGTTAAACAGTATTGCAGGATACACGATCAACATGCAGGGCCTGGGATTTAGCCCACTGATGTAAGTGCCTACCTGGCAAACACGAGGTGATAAGTTTGATCCCCAGTACCAAAAAAAAAAAAGATCAACATGAAAAAATTAGTTGTATTTTCATATACAAGCAATAGACAATCCAAAAATGAAATTACTAGATAATTCAATTCACAAAAGCATCAAAAACTTAATAATGAAGAATAAATTTGACAAACTAAATATATTATTTGTATGTTAAAGACTACAAAACATCACTGAAAGAAACTTAAAAGCCAAATAAGTAAAAGAAGTTTTTATAGAGTTCCCATGTTTGTGGGTTTGAAGGTTTTATGTTAAAATGTTGTAGCAAACAGAATAATGGCTCTCAAAATCTGTCCAGGTGTTAGTTCTGTCAATGTGCTATATTACATAGCAAACAGAACTTTAGGATGTGATAAAATCATCTTGAATCATCCTTGTAGGCCTAGTGTAATCGCTAGGAATTTGAGGGCCAGCCTGGACTACACAGAGAAACTTTATCTCAAAAGACTAAAAAATAGGGGCCGGGGGTTTAGCTCAGCAGCTTGAGTGCCTGCTTGGCAAACGAGAGGTCGTGAGTTCAATCCCTGGCACCAAAAAAAAAAAGTCTGAAAAGACTAAAAAAATTTTTAAAAAGTACATCAGTGGTTGCCTGGGTCTGGAGCAAAAGGCAATGAGGGGTAGTCACTAACAGGTGCAGGGTTTATTTTTGCAGTAATGAAAATTCTCTAAGATAAGGTAATCGTGATAGTTATATAACTTTGTGAGTATACGAAAACTCCTTGAAGAGTAAATTCAAAGTATGCAAACTGATGAATGAATGATGTAAATACCTGGGAGTAGAATTACTGGGTCATATGTCAACTGGACACTGAGGAAGTGGCCAGTTGTTCTCCAGAGTAACTGCATCATTTTACATCTCTAACAGCAGCATAGCATGGCTCTGTTTTCTTCACATCCAGTGGCCCAGTTTTAAAGATCTTCACAGGCAAATCTGTGGCAAAGTGTACAAGAAACAAATGTAAATTGCTGAGGCGTTCGCTGTCTTAGAAGCATATATCTTTGCTTACTTGCAGGTTTCATAGGAAATCCATTGATGGAAGCTTTGGATCCAATGATGGTAAGAAAAATACCCAATTTTAATTCAGAATGAAGTTGAACAGTGTAGCAATATCCTTTGAGTGATTCTTTGTCTTGTCTCTCTGCCTTTTGAAATTTATAAACTGTTGATTTCTGTACCACAAAGTAGTCTAATCATCAGTCTCTCTGGGGAAGACAAAGCTAGTGAAAAACCACACTCTCCCACCTTGGGACTGAGGATTGAACTCAGAGCCCTTGATTAAGCTACATCCTCAACTCTTCTTTTTCTCTTTATTTTAATTTTTGAGACAGGGTCTCACTAAGTCATTGTGTTGTGCAGGTTGGATTTAGACTTGTAATCCTCCTGCCTCAGCCTTCCAGAGTGCTGAGTTAATAGGTATGTGCACCCATTCCTATGTAGAATCAATTTTATAGCTGGCAACTACTGATTAAAGAGTTCATACTAAGTACCTTTACTTGAAGTGTCACTTGTAATGTTCACAGGCCACTTGGCAACCATTCATCTTTTTAAAGTTTCATCTTTTCTAGGACTTAACTGATCACACCAGTCTATCCCAAAGCTGATTTGGGAACAATAGTAAGAATTTATTATACCAACTCTTATACAGAATTTACGTTTCCTACATTGAGACAGAGACTTTTGTTTTCTATTAGTTTGTTCAAGTGTCTAGCAACAGGTGTATTTGAGGCTAGCAAACATAGTGAAGAGTATAATAACTATGAGGAATATAGAATCTTGTAATTTGCCCTTTCTTCTGCACTGAGAATTTCAATAAAGGAAGTCAATTGCCTGATCATTTTACCAAAATTTAAATATGTTCATTTTTAAAAGCCCAAATTGGCATAGTTTGTTCAACATTTATCAGCTATTTGTCATGGAATAAGAATTCGGAAAGGGGATGATGAAGTGGGACCTGATTTTGATGTCACACATAGCAGATGTTTAGTTTTACATTTTCAGTGCTTAACTGAGTCCATGGACTCTTAGACACAGACTCACCATGATCCCTACCCAGCTGGACACTTTTCTCTTTATTGAAAGTCTTGCTTTTTTCACATTTGTCTTCCTTATAGTCAACATGTTTATTTTTCCAGCCACCAGGCACTTTGTTTTAATAAGCATTCAATTGCCAAATAAGACTATAAAAAGTCCCTGCTCTCATAGTTTAAAGTGTCACTTATTCATTCATTTATGTTTCAATGAATTTATCTTTTCTCTGTATCTCATCTGTTTTCCTACAGTGCTCTACAGATTTTGCTATTATTGTAGGCCTAGTCAAACTCAGGCCTAAATCCAATTGTGTGGATCCCATCAGATATCCTGTGAACAGATGGCCATTATTTTTTATTGTACAAGTGCTGACATTTTATTATTGAAATACTAACTAAAGGAATCCCATGTTCAGGAAGGCTTCCTGAATGTTAAAGCACAAGTGGACAGATCTGAGACTTGAGATTGTTCTCCAAAGTCAGGAAGGTTCTGAAAATTAGAGCCTTCAGAAGACAAGTGGAAATAAATAAATGATCAGAAAGAGTAAAGATGCATAATTAACATTTATGTAACTGCCAGTAACAACAAACAGAACCACAACAAAATATACCTCAAACACACTTAAAAATAAAGCTTGGCAGCAGGCATGGTAGTGCATGCCTGTAATCCCAGTACTTGGAAGGCTGAGGCAGAAGGATCATTGTGATCTACACAGTCTGAACTACATAGCAAGAATGTGTTTCAACATACATATGTACATACATACATATTTAAAAATAAATAAAAAAGGTTCCCATGCCTTGATGTTGAGTGATAGAATGGGTTTAGGGATTTATTGAGCCTAGTGGCTCTGACTCGTGTCCTTGGCATTCCCTCAACTCTTTTACTCCAAGGGCTCATGAGCAAGTTAGTCAAGCCTCAAACCTAATAACATCAAAGAAATTTCCAGAACTCTCCAGCAACTTCTCATGTTTCATTGGCCCAGAATGAATCATATATATATGGTTAAACTAGTTAATGCAAAGTAATGTTTATTACTAGAATTAGAGTGAGCTCTCTCTCTCTCTCTCTCTCACAAAGCTTTCACAAAGTCAACATTATTGGTCCTATGGGCCATGTAATTCTGTTGTTGGGGCCTGTTATATACATCTTGTGGGATATTAAACAGCATCCTTCACTTTTCCTCACTAGATTCCCATAGTACTCCTCCTTGTGACAACTAGAAAGTATCTCCAGACACTACCAAATGTCTTCTGGGGACAAAATTGCCCCTTCCTTCTCTCTGCTTAACAATTACTGGCTGAAACACATCAGTTGCCAGACACAAGTGAGGATATCTGAAGAAATGCTAGCTCACTTAGGAAGTGGGGAACATGAGTGCTCACTGCAAAAGGCTTTAAAATAAGGTGTGTACATAATTCAGAGAAGCTACAGGCAAGTCTGGTATTGCCTCTGATGTTCCATTACCACCAATAAGCCAAGATGGCCTTGCTTAAAACACCAGCAAGAGAAAACAAGCTCTGTCCCAGGGAAGACACTGTTAGTGACTTTCAGGCATAAGGAACAAATAATGAGAAACTGTCCAGTAGCAAGACCAAGGCAAGTGAAGACCAAATCTGAAAGCTAATTGAGACATTCAAGATAGGAACTTTTGTAGAAAAGCAAATATACAAAGTGTCTTTCAAGGTCAAAATCAGTGAGATGATAGAACAAAGAAAATTCATGGGCGCCCAGAGCTACAGGAAATACCCTGGGTGCAGGAGAGCCATAAAAATGCTAGCAACTGCTTCTGAAGTGGGTAAGACCCCAGGAGACTTGGCATGGAGTCTGCCCAGATCCTTGTGGAGCTGAACATTTTAGGAACTTGGTTAATGCCTTTGCCATAGGATTGACAGAGGTGGGAGAAATGAAGGCAGGTCCCTGAAAGTTGTCAAGTCAGTTTTGTCTTAGGTCATGACAGAAAATATGCATTTGGAAGACCTGCTTGGCTACTCTGCATCTGTTTTGCTTTGACACACCCAGAGTTATTTGGATAGGTTGGCTTATTACTGTCAAAGTTGGCTCCAACCATGCTAAGAAGCAAAATGATTTCCTTCTTCCTCATGACGTAAATAAGGAGCTGGGAGCCTGGAACTCATTCTCTATCTCTCCTCTTTTTTTTTTTTTTTCCAGTTCTGGGGATTGAACCCAAAGTCTTGATACATCTACAATGCTTTTGTATTTTTAAATTTTGGGACAGGGTCTCCCTAAGTCACTAAATTGCCCAGGCTGGACTCTAACCCCCAGTCCTCCCGCCTTGGCATCCAAGAGTGCTGGAATTACAGCTCTTAGTCCCCACACCTGGCTTGAAGGAACCGTGTCACTGTGATATGAACAGTGAATTCTTCAGTTACCCCTTCACACTGTGTGTTAATCCAAGGGAGATGAGGGAAAGCTCTATGCTTTCCTGCACTGAATCTATCATCAGACAAGCCTCACATTTCAAATCCTTGTTAAAGAATCTCTATAGAGGCTAGGGATTTAGCTCAACCGCATAAGTACCTGCCTGGCAAACACAAGATCATAAGTTCGATCCCCTGTACAAAAAAAAGAAAAACAGTTCCAAACTGAGAAGGACTAATGGCGCCTCCTTCACAGGTCTCTGGAGCACAAGAGCTGCTACCATAAGCCTGGGTTACTTTGGTAAGCAAGAGAGATGATAAAGCTTAACAAGATTGTAGATTTAAGAATAAAATGACCATTAATTCATTTCCTGTTGCTATAATAAAACACCTGAGGCTGCGTAGTTTGTAAAGAAAAGAGGTTTATTTAGCTCCCAGTTTGAGCGACTGACAGTCTAAGATTGGGCAATCCCATCAGTTCAGCCTCTGCTGAGGGCCCCTATGGCTGCTTTACACCATAACAAAGAAGTGGGAAGGGAAAGCAGCCACTTACAAAGTCATATGGCAAGACAGGAAACCAAACAGATGCTTTCTTGGAAATTAATGGTAGTCCTACAAGAACTACATCAGCCCTTTGCAAGGAAGTGCCACATGGTCTAATGACCTTGTACCAGGCCCCACTGCTTCAACATCACCATGCTTGGACCAGCCTTCCAGCACAGGAACCTTTGAGGAGTACACTCACACCATCACACCAACCAAATCTTTCCCTGGATAGGGACATTACTGCATCAGCCTCTTCACAAAGAGCAGAGTATGGAAGGGGCCCTAGTCCTGGCTCTCTATTCTATTTTGAAATTTCTCTGACTTTTTTTGCCCAGTTTTTTCTTCAAGAGGAATTTTACTTTTACATCTGTGTGCAAAGATTAAAAGTTTTCTTCACTTCCACCTCAACTTTTGAAACAAAACATTAGGCTCATTGGAGTAGGTAGTCAACTGGCACAAAAATAAACTTTCACGGTAGCTGGTTTATGTCATTTCCGCCTCTTCAATTCCCAACCATCCAATTCTTCACAGACAGAAGGGGGCAGGACAGCTATAACTCTGAGGTTTCTGACAGCAAACATGCTTGGTATAAAATGAATTTCTTTCCCTTAATTTAGGGCACTTATCATAAAAATCAAGCATGCTATATACCCTGTTGTCTTAGTGAAGTAGACAGATGGTAAGGGGCTCATGTGCAAAGATAAACATCCCAAAACAAGTTTCCTCATTTGGATGAGATCATGCATAATCTTATGTTATGATTTCCAGCCAGAACATCTTCATCTGTCCTATAAACTTATATTTTGTGTTTAATTCTACTTTCTGTGTATTATACAGTTAAAAGTATAAATACACATGATAATTAAAATAGATGGTGAATGTTTAATTTTTAAAACACTGTTCAATAAAAGACACATTGCCATTAATCTCTCTCAAAATATTACCCTCTTGCTTCTGATACACTTATTCCATCATTCTTGCCACTTTCTGAAGCAGTTCTGGAAGTTCTTTTTTGAAATTTTATTAGTACATTTTAGCAGTACATGATGATTGCATTCATCATGCAGATTTGGTACATGTACATGTTTTAATTCTTTTTTACTTCCTCTTGCTTTCCCCCCAATTTTGTTTTAATGAGTGTCTCTATGAGATGTGATACAAAGGAATACAATAAATGCTGCTGCCAAGTGCTATTCAGTGGAATGGCAGGCTTATAAAAGCATTGCAGTATATCCTCAGCTTTCTCACCAAGTATGGCACCATGCAATTTTTGGGTCTCCCCCAAAATCAAAATGGCCATGAGAGGTAACCATTTTGATTCCAGTCAGAACATCAAGGCAGCCATGACACCACAACCAAAAACACAAAAGAGAATTCCAGGATTACTTTGGAAAATGGCAAGACCAACAGGATAAGTATGTTCAAAGCAAGGGGGAATATTGGGGGAGGGTTAAGGCAATATGTCTTCTAGTATAATAAATTTAAAAGAAAAAATCTTACATTCACTATATCTTCTTATTATCCTTCATAGGACTATGATCATACTTGAAATTTAGGAGAAAATGCTTTGACTTTTGCATTCTTGCAATGGAACTTTTAGAGATGGGGTGGTTCTAGGAATCAAACTCTCGACCTTGCATTTGTTAAGCAGGTGCCTATGCCACTGAGCTATATCCCCAGCCCTGATGTTTGCATTCTTTAAAGGTCTTGACACAAGGAAAATTATCCCAGGTTGGCTGATCTCATGCTAAAATTGTGCATGGTTAGTCTGCAGGGTTAACCCATTTTTTTGTGTGGCAGTATATTCCACATGAAGGTCCTGTTGTTCACGTCCTTCATAGAACCCATGAGGTTGTGGTGGTTCCAAAATGAACAGGGCCTGAGACTACACCAAACCAGAGGATGCTTCGCTCTGAGCCTGAGGAGAGTACGGAAATCAACTCTCCATCAAGGTTTCAACAGACCTACTCCATAGAGCTGTTCCTTCTTTTTGATGAAGTTTTCACCTACCAAACCAGTGGTTATTTTTTTCTCTTGCTTTTTTCATTTTTGTCTTTTGTTTTTCTTTTGATTACACACACACATGCACACACACACACACACACACACACCACACTCAGCTCTCATGAACAATTTCAACTTCTAGCTACAATGAAACTCAAAAATTTTCCTGTGCTCTTTGCTCTATCCTGTGTCTCAGGAACACCAAAAGGCTAAAAATTCTGAAGTTTTTTGACATTAGCATCATTCTCATGAAATCCTGTAGATGAGCATAGCTCTTGCAAATATTATGGCACTAAGTCAGAGTCAGAGAAACTGCCTGTATTTCTGCATATTTGTGGTTTCTGATGTTCAGTTTGTGTTCAGTTTGGCTTATTCTCAGAAACTGCTAAACTTCACGCGATAACACTGTATGTCTTGCTGATAGCCATTAAGAAGCCTGGGAGATGTTTTTCAAATTTCAGTGTGGCTCCAGAGATACTTCCAGATGCTCAAAGCAATAAGTGCAGTCTTCCTGCTACTAAGTGTATTGTTATCAATGAAACTTTCAAGGAGAATATTTTCCTCTTTTGAACTTCTGGAGGTTAAACCCAGGACCTTTATGCTGAGCTATAACCTCAACCCTTTATTATTTTTTTTAAGTTTGAAACAAGGTCTCGCTAAATTCGTACATTGCCCAAGCTGGGTTTGAGCTTGCAATCCTCCTGCCTCAGGCTCCTAAAGTTAGTGGGGTTACAGGTGAGTGCCACCACACCTGGCAAGGGGCATAGTCTTGGTATCTGTTTTTCTCTCTTTGTCAACAGTGAGTTAATGACAGATATACCTAGATATCTCTCAGAATAACTCAGCTTCCTCCATACCTTTAGTTCATGTTGTGGTCATTTATTGCTCCAGTGAGTTCAATATCTTCCTCCTTACCTGGACTTCCTGCCTATAGTCACGGTACTGTTAAATAGTATAAAAAATAAACCTCCAAATTCCTATGACTTAATAACAGAAGTTTATTTCTGGTGTTTCTATTCAGTGGTGACCTTCTCCACAGCAATTCCAGACCCAGACTACTTGATTCTTGTGATTCTGCCATATTGTCAGGCAGGAATCAGCTTATTTTTTCTGTAAAGAATCAAGTAGTAATTATGTGAGGCTCTTTGGACTGTATAATCTGAGTTACAATTACTTCAGCTGTGCCATTTTAGCACAAAAACAGCCATATATGTACCCAAATAAGCATGGTAGTGTTTCAGTAGAATTTTATATATGAATACTAAAACTTGAATTACATATAATTTTTTTACCTACCATGAAACATTCTTCTTTTTATTTTTTTCCCCAAACTTTTAAAATCTTGATTTAAGGAGAAAACCCTTAAGGAGAAAGTCCTGTAGAAAAACAAGTAGTAGGCTAGATCTGGTGCCTACTGTATTAGAGTAAAAAAAAATCAAATTTCAAACACTGTGGCCTGGTGAGTGGAACTGATTAGAGTCGTGTTGTTTTAACAGCTAGACATTAAATATTTAACTCTGCTTTCTTTTCACAGGGTCTGGAAATATGGCAGTGTCCCATCCCATTGCGGCCAGCACACCTGAAGGGAGCAATTATGGGGCAATAGGTATTTCCTACAAAGAGTCTGATAGTGGAACCCTTTCTTCATTCTCCAGAGCTTAGCACACAAAGGGGCTTCCAGCAGCTCAAAACAGTGAGGGTGGACAAGCCAGTCACCTTCTGAACTTGTCTTTCATTTAGAAGATGAATTGGTTGGGTAACCTAGACAACTCTTCCATCTCTAATTTTCTGCAGTTCTGTTTCTTGATCCACTGTCTACACGTGAGCAGAATTCCCTCCAGTGGTTTCTGGCCACTACCAAGGTCCCCTGGGGACTTTTTCTTACCCAGCCTGAGTATAGGGCCTAAAAGATGTGTCCCAGGGAGCTTCACATTCATTGACCAGTTGTTTCATCCTCAGGTTTCAATGGAGTAAGGACGGTCAGAAGACTAAGGCAGTGCTGCAGGTGAACACGGCTGTAGCCTAACAGTTCTTTTTGGCTAACTGCACAATTGAGCCTGCTCACTACCGCCCAGTCATTCACATGGCAAACTCAGTGTTCATTAATCACCCTGCAAAGAACAGAGTCCCTATACCAGTCTGGTTAGGGTAGGAGTGCGCTGAGCTGCCTGGCCTCTTCCATGATCCTTTGGGCCTGTGAGTGGTGCTCCTCCACACAATCATTATAGAGGGGCTGGGAGTCTTGTATTCCTGGGCTATTATTCTATATCTTTGAGCATGTGGGCTCAGTGTAGGCTGCTTATTTTTAGTTCTCTAAGAACAGAATTTTTAAAAACCATTTGAGCAAATGACATAAAGCAGAAGATAGGCTCAGCTCATATGCTCAAGCTGCACAAATCCCATCTGCTCTGGGAAACATTCATGGGAACGGAAGAGCCCTTCTTCCCGAGAATGTTGTTTTCATTATATAATCATAGATACGGCATGTGAGAGATTTCTGTGTATAAACACTTTATTCATGAGAAATGTATAGCTGAATATGTGTGTGCTTACACATATATGTGATAGATGCTATACATAACTATGTGCATGTGTGTGTTTATATATTTGTGTTCATATTTTAAAATATGAAACATGAAATATAAGTGCAATACAATTTTTCTTTTTTCTTTTCTTTTTTGGCACTGGGGATCAAACTCACTACCTCGGATTTGCCAGGCAGGTACTATGCCACTGAGCTATATCCCCAGCCTGAAATGCTATTTTTTGCACCCAAAAATTTAACGGAATAGATGTCCTTATAGTCTAATATGTAGTCAAAGATAGACAAGTTAAGTATAAAAATAGAAGAGGGAAAATGAAAGAGGGAAATTGAGAAGATATGAGAGAAACAGCATGTCTTGTGGTAACGACTTAGCTTTGATCAAAGCAATGTTTTCTAGATTGAGTCAGCACTATGCTTTTTGCAGAGGAATGGGCTCGATAGACGGTTCTTGGCTTTTAAAAGCAAATGAGTTTTCTCTTTCAGATGAATCAAGCTCTAGCCCTGGAAGGCAGATGTCCTCCAACGGTGGGCAGCCATGCCAGTCAGACACAGACAGCTCCGTGGAAGAGAGTGACTTTGACACCATGCCAGATATTGAGAGTGACAAAAATGTCATCCGGACCAAGGTAGCTCCTTCTGCATGGCCACACTTATTAAGAGGGCAGAAAGTTTGACAGTACAATAAACTTCACCAGTACCTCAGTTTCTTTTACACTCTCCCCTGTCAAGTTTCCCACTGTGTTTATATAAAACAAACTATAGACGAAAGGCAATCCTCTGTTCAGTAGCACCTGTTACTTGAGGAAAACAGTGAGGAATTAAAGATAAAAAAGCATTATAAACACCCTGAGCATCCGAAAGGGATGATTATGGGCAAAAAAGGATGGAGGGAATCTAGCCAGGTAAAAGAAAAGACTCTTGGAGAGGTGTATTCATAAAAGCTCCCCGTTTTGTACAAAGTATCTCTTAGGAGCAAAACTCATTTCTTTGTGGCCTATATTTATTATATTGTGTGATCCCAGTAAAAAATATGAAGGTAAATTGCACAGTTTCAAGCTTCAGTAATTCAAGAAACACACAGTGAATCTTTCAGAAAGCTAACAAATCAATACATGACATACAAGAAGCATTCAAGTCTCCTAATAGGTTTCCCACACCAGCCAATCATCAATATGCAAAGAAAATTATTGAGATTTTTATTAAGGTATCTTAGGAAAAGGAAAATGAAAGTCTTACTGAATAATTGTGGTCTCTGTGGAGAGATTTCTTATGCAAACCAAGTGAGATTTTTGTATTGTCTTTTAATTTGACATTCCAGATGTTTCTTTACCTGTCAGATCTGTCCAGGAAGGACCGGAGAATTGTCAGCAAAAAATACAAGATTTATTTTTGGTAAGTAGATGACCAGTAGTACCATAGTTTCTTAAATAAAATTAAATTACTGCCCCCTAAGTCACAAGGCTTTACTGTTAATGAGGCACAAGTATCAGTGAGGACACTGCCAGCTAATGATGAAGAGCCTTGAGATGGTCACATTCATGGACACAGCTGCCCACCAAGCTAAAGGCCAAGCTGACTAACAGGGGCCCCTCCTCCCTCAGAAGGCCCCAAGTTGACTGTTGTCCCCTTGTGACAGTCTTTTCCATTCTTTTCTCCTGAAGAATGTCCTCTAACTTGGACACAAATATTGGAGGGAAATCAGGGACAATGCCGCCATATGTCATTTTGTAATGGGACCATCATCTTGGAGCTAAGAGTTACCTAAGAGAGCTACATCCTCTGGATGTGATCCTTCACCTTTTACTTGCCTTCTGATCACCTTTAATCTAGCAACATCCCAAAAAGATGGGGCTCTCATTAATAATGTTTTGGAACCAGAAGCAGATATACATTTTACAAATGGCTGTACAAAGATGAAGAAAAATTAATAATTATGAGATGCCAGTGATTAGCCTCCAAGTACATTATTTTAACTAATATTCTCAGTGGTCTTTGCAAGCAAACTGATAGTAACCTAGGAGAGTTTTATTTACTTCCTTCCCTCCCCTTTAATGAAGACATGATGTCTACCACATGTTCAAAGGCAAGAGAAGGGGAAAACAACACTGGTGAAACAGGAACCCCATCACAGCTCCAGACCATTTTTGCAAATTCACTTTGGAATTATGAAATGGAAGCATTCTGTTAAAAGAAAAAAAACCTCTGATAAAAGACAAAAAAGAAGAAAACAGTGCAAATATTGCACTGTCAATTGGGAAATAAATATTTCTGATTCTTCCTATTTGCATAGGAACATCATCACCATTGCTGTGTTTTATGCGCTGCCTGTGATCCAACTGGTCATAACCTACCAGACAGTAAGTGCTGCCCTCATCCCAGAATCCCAGTTTCCATCCTGCATGGGGAAAGATACAATGAGAGATGCATTCAACAATTAATTTCCTGCTGGGCATGGTGGCACATGCCTATAATTTCAGTACTGGGGAGGCTGAGGCAGGAGGATCACCATGAGTTCAAGGCCAGCCTCGGCTACATAATGAGTTCAAGGTCAGCCTGAACTCCATAGAGAGACCCTCTCTGAAAAAAAAAATTTAAGTTCCCATTTGAGTTCCAAGTGTTCATTCTTAACTGACCTTTCAATCTCTTCCCTGATTGTTTGCTCGCAAAGGGACCTGGCACTTCTTATATTGTTTTGTCTACCAACCTGAAATTCTTACCTTGCATTCATTCAGTGATACCATGCGTCAAACTCATCCATCAGTTCCCAGTCTGAGATTTCTCATCATCATGGAATAATGAGTAAAGCACCAGACCAAAATAAATAACTCTGATGTCTAAGCCTCTGCTTTCTCATTGAGGATAAATGTTTTTATAAAATTAAAAGCAGCTCCATGAATCTCACAGAACATTAAAACAAAAAGAAAATATAAAATATGAACAAAAAGTTAGAATCAATGATAGCATTAAAACATCTTGACAATCCCCACTGCTCCTCCATGGAACCCTAGGTCACTCTCATTATAAATTCATTAGAATTTATGAGACAAGAGAAAGTCCATTTAGAACAACACAAGTCTGAAAATATTTTTAGTACAGTGGCTCTCAAACTTTGCTGTGCATTACATCACCCGTAACACTTACTCTAAAACTCCCAGTGTCCTGACTGTACCTCATACCAAGAAGATTAGGGTATCTGAGTAGAACCAGGCATCAGTGCTATTCAAATCCCACACTGATTCCAGCAGCCTGCAGCTAAGTTTGAGGGCAAATACTCCAAGAATATTTAGCCCATTCCATACTTGTTCCCTAATGAGGACAAGGACTTTGAACACCACTACTGACAATTTAAATATTCTCTGCATACTTTGGGTCCCAAAGTCAGAGGATACAGCTATGCTGTGGTTTGCACGGGTTCTTGATAGAGATGATAATCAATACAGATAGCTCAGTACATATCTCTTTGTGTCCACCAGCTCAGTGGTTATTTCCACTCACGGGATGCCACAGCTCCATGTCCCCCCAGCAGTAATCTAGAGAATAAGACATAGAAAAGTAGACTTAAAGGCGGGTTCCAGTGTTAGTATCCTTTCACAGTCCTGTATGATGACAAAGGACTCATATTCCACTGAATTCGATCTGTAGGCCACCTACTGAGGTACACAGACTATTTCCATTCAAAGCAAGATGGTGACATTTAAGGAAATAGGCCTGCACTATGTAAAGTGACAGATCATAATCTACCCCTGCTGAGGAGGTGCACACATCACATGGTAAATCGCGGATGGGGATTCACTGCTTTTTGTGCATTCAGGCAGGGTTTGGAGGATGGAGAAAAAATGCATTTCCTCTTCTGTCACTTGATTTCACAGGTGGTAAATGTCACTGGCAACCAGGACATCTGTTACTACAACTTCCTCTGTGCTCATCCCTTGGGCGTCCTAAGGTAAATGCAGTCCTCTGGTTGCTCATGAGGTGTTTAAAGATTCCTCTGCATCTACTGTGACCTCAGCTTTTAAAGACAACTGTGGAAGACTACCCTCGTCAAAGTAGAGAGGAATAAAACGCCAGTGTTGACACCAGATGTGGTCTTCACATTTCTGTATGAGGGCCAGACAACATTCCTGAGAGTTACCTGCTAAGAATAGCCAGTGATGTTTTTGAAAACTTCAGGTCCCTAGCTAGGGTGGCATGTGTTCACGGGCATGAGCTGGCAGCCTGCTGTCTCATTTGATCTGTTAAATGACCTCATGAAATAGATTCCTTTTACCGTCATTGTTAGATGCAGGTGATTACACAACTAAGGACTTGCTTATATTGATGTCAGGATCTGACCCTAGCTCTGCAGCCCTCCTGGTTGTTCTCTAGTCACCAGAACTGGGTGAAGCAGAAAGACCATTTGCCTGGGAGTTGGGCACCTAGATTCTTACTCCAAACAGCTTTGGTTTCCTGAAATAAAGCTGCTCGCTGAGATGGGCCAACATTTATCCTGACATTCACAATTCACCATTAGCTGAAGGTTGATATATAATGTGGGGCTACCTATGAGAATCCACTCGCACAGTGGGACAGCTCTCTTTCCCAAGACTCTCATACTTTGTCAGTGCCATCAGGACAAGAGAAGATCGGGCAGGTGTTAGGGACACACAGGAGGCATTCCTGCAGAGAAACAGACATGTTAGCACCAGCTGAGGAAGCATCCCAAAATGAAGGGGTTAGGCTGAAGAGAATTTCTGATGATTTTTCAACCCTGAAATCTCAGGGCAGAGTTGGTGGTGGTGCGCACTGAACGCTGAATCACTCCCCCATCTGTGTGTTCATTTGTTCTCTGAATTCTCTTAACTGCTCATGTCTTCTCACTCGCACCTCTAGTGCCTTCAACAATATTCTCAGTAACCTGGGCCATGTACTTCTGGGCTTCCTCTTCCTGCTGATAGTCTTGCGCCGGGATATTCTCCATCGAAGAGCCCTGGAAGCCAAGGACATCTTCGCCATGGTGAGGAGACGGTGGGCAAATCAAAGGCAGGAGTTGGAAAGGACCATGATTCCAACAGAATCTATAAGGGAGAGGGACACTGTGGCTTGATGACATGGTGATATATTGTGTGTGATGCGCCACATGAGGCTAGAAGCATGGGCTTCTAGATTCTTTGCACAAGTTGCTAACAAGTGTTTTCCTATTGACCGCCTTTTCTTCTTTTTCAGGAGTACGGGATTCCCAAACACTTTGGTCTCTTCTATGCTATGGGCATCGCGCTGATGATGGAAGGAGTGCTCAGTGCTTGTTACCATGTCTGCCCTAATTACTCCAATTTTCAGTTCGGTAATTAGAATTTCTACAAGCTACACAGATGTGACTTTAAAGGAATCTTATCCTAGGACATTTCCAAAAGTGCCAACCTCATACTTACAGGAAATCACAGGCATTTGTGTGAACTAAATGATCTGAGAGCATCTTACCACAGAACATGGTTCCCGCACCTTCTACTGCTCTTCCTCTTGACCGCCTTTCATACCAGAAAGTATTCAGCACTGCCTGATGATCCCATGGTGAGATCCAAAAGCAAGCCATGGGCTAAGCACAAAGCAGTAAGGCAGACCAAGTCCACAATAGACTTCTGGAAAAGCCCCTTGGGGTAATTTGGTCTGCTCAAGCAGGTAGGCTGTCCTGGGGTCAAAGTAATAGAGAACCCAATTTAGATTGGCTTGAATAACAAGGATCTCTATGGCTCACTGTCTGAAAGATAGAAAGGGCTTGTGGCTGACTTACGCAGCAGTTCCTGCTCCATTTCTCTGTGCGATCCCTTTGATTATACTCAGCCTGTGTGCTAGTTTTATCCCAAGGCTGACTTCCCTTGTGGCAGCAAAAGTAGTTATCATAGGACCTGGCTTCATATGGCCATCATCCAATTCCAGAGAGTGTTTCAAGGTGGTTTCCAGGATCCGTCATGTAATAGCAAAAAATTTCTTTTTACAAAAACCCCAGATAATGTCCCTTCATATAGTAATAGCATAAACAATGATAAGCCCATTCCTCAATCATTCCAAAGACTCACTGATCAGCAAAGGAAATGGGATTACCCTTCAACCAGTCATATCATCTCTGGAGCCAAGGAAGGGTGGAATAGCTTTCCTGAAGCCAAGGGCCTGGGGTGATGTGCATTTCTAAACTGAAAAAGGCATAGCTATGGACTCAGTATTGAGATGTTGTTAATAAGGAAGAAGGAAAGAACAGAGCTGGTAGTCAATTGTCCTCTACACTCAAGGATGAAGAGTTATTTATTTATTTATTTATTTATTGGGGTGTTTTGTCTTGTTTTGAAACAGGGTCTCGCTATGTAGTTCAGGCTGGCCCTGAACTCACTAGGTAGCCCAGGCTGGCTTCAAACTCAAGGCGATCCTCTTGTCTCAGCCTCCAAATGGCTGGGATTACAGGCATGTGCCACCACGCCCAGTAGAAGATTTTTTAAATTGTCCTTTATGATGTTTGTTTTCTGGCCTCTGGCTATTAGAACACCACAGAAATTCTGTCACATTTAATCTTTAAAAATTAGATAACATTTTAATAGATGAAACTACCAAAAACATCGTCATTAGCCACTCAGAATGAAGAAAAGTCACTACTTCTAAATATTTGCCTTAGATCTACTCTTTAAGAAATAAAACATTGTGATAAAGCTGAACCATTCCGAACCTATTTCAAACTATTTCTCAAATTTAACTTCCAGAAGCAACAATGTTCAGTTTGGTATTTACCCTTCTATTTTGTAGTTATATTTTATGACATTTGTAGTAAATTAATGTTAATTCTTTTTTTTTTAATGGACAAATTATATTTATTCTCTTTTTTTTTTTTTTTTTTTTGGTGCCGGGGATCGAACTCATGACCTCGCATTTGCCAAGCAGGCACTTACGCCACTGAGCTAAACCCCCGGCTAAATTAATGTTAATTCATCACACTGTGTTCTGAAACCTTCTTTTCTCATTTAACAGTGTTTTCAAGACTTATGAGAACTGAATCAAGAACATGGAATTCATTCACTTTTAAGGCTTGGCATATTCTATCCCAAAATATTTATCAACTCCTCCACTGGACAACATTTAGATGTTACTAATAGCACATACAATACTGCAATGAACATACATATATATGTTTTATATATTTATATATATGCTTTCCCAATTTATATATATTTATATATATATTTATATATATATTTATATATATATTTATATATTTATATATATTTATATATATATTTATATATATATTTATATATTTATATATTTATATATATAAATATATATATATTTTTATGCAGATGTGATAGAGATTCCCTAGGAAACCTAGGAGCAGAATTTTAGAGCTACCTGGTGTGTGATTTTCCACGTTGTCAGAAACTAACAAATTACTCTGCAGGGTTAATTCTTACTCCCACCAGTTGCATGAGGGTTTCCATTTCTCTCACATTGTGGACGTTTATTATTACCAGACATTTAAATGTCTTGCCAAATTTTTGAGTAATCAGGGCGTTACATCACTGTTTTGCTTTGCGTTTCCATAATTCTCAGACACTTCCTTCATGTACATGATCGCGGGCCTCTGCATGCTGAAACTCTATCAGACCCGTCACCCGGACATCAATGCCAGCGCCTACTCTGCCTATGCCTCCTTCGCTGTGGTCATCATGCTCACCGTCCTTGGAGTGGTGCGTCCCTTTCAGTCCTCCAGGCTGGTTCCTGAGAAGTGCCCTCCTGGGAAGCGTTCTGTTGTTGGTTTGTTGTTTTCTGGACCTCAGGTGCATGGGTTTGGATGAGCCATCGCCTTTGCTCTGTGACACGCTATCATCATGGGCCCACTGTGGCTCATAGCCCTCTTCCTTAGTTACTTAGCTGATGATGTAATAGGGTAGCCATTCCTGGAGAGTTGTAATATCAAGCTGCGGCCTGACACAGGTGAGATTAGAGTACAGATGTCCAAGCTTACTGGAGAGACCAGCTTGAAAGAACAGCAAGCACTGAAGTGTATGGGCAAAGGTGATGCTTGTCTCTGGTAATTTTTGTTTGTTTGCTTGCTTGTTTGTTCAGTTGTTTGGGCTTTAGGGACGGGGTTTATTTTCCTTTACAGTATTGGAGATTGAACTCAGGCCTTTGAACTAAGCTATAGCCCTACTCCACTTTTATTTTAAGATAGGGTCTCATTAAATTGCCCAAGCTGGGCTCAAACTTGCACACCTCCTGCCTCAGCCTCACAGAGTGCTAGGCTCACAGGCATGCGCCACAGCACCTGGTAGTCTCCAGCTGTAGCCCAAACTTTAGACTATGGCCACTTCATCTCTGTGGCTTGGCCATCTCCTCTATTTCTTCTTTCCTGCTTTAAATTGGCCAGGTGACCACTCTTTTCCTGCTCAGTGTCAGTAAGATCCCATGAGTGCCAGGAAGGGGGCTGAAGCAAATGCACAAATCACTGTTTTACTCCTTTTGCATGCAAAAGAGAGTGTTTTTGGTCAGTTCCCTGGTAAAACCTCAGATCAAGGTAGCCTGTTTTTTCTACTCCTAGGTGTTTGGAAAAAACGATGTGTGGTTCTGGGTCATCTTCTCCGTGGTTCATATTCTGGCCTCTTTGGCCCTCAGTGCCCAGATCTACTACATGGGTCGCTTCAAGATAGGTGAGTCTCCTCTTCTGTAAACACATGCCTGAGAAATCAGGCACCACCTTCATGAAGCCTGAATGAACACGGGCTCTGCAATCTGCGTTCTTCAATCACCTCCCGGAGCTTCCCTCCCAGTAAGCATTGCAATAAGCTGTCATTGCTGGTTTGATTTTCACCTGATAAACTCAGCCTCCTAGCTCCTAGTTGCCAGCAAATTTTAAAAGGATATATTTGTCACAGCACTAGTCTCATTTAGAGGAACCTGTTTTCATTTGCAACTTTTGAAAAGGAGCATCTCCTAACAATGCTAAATGGTTGTCACAAACAAGTCATATACTATTCCTAGGTTCTAGGGCTACAATTCTTTGAGACCATCTTGTCAGTCCTAGAGGCAGGACACCTGCCGAACTATCTCAGACACTGTGGACCAACCAGAGAGCAATGAGTGTTCTCCAGAAATTAGCTGTGCTCATCATACATTGAAGGAAGTTCAAGTGGTTTTAGAACATTTAAATTTTGAAAATCATTTTAAGGTTCAGAAAGTCAGACTTAAACGTTCTGTATATTTCAACACAATGATGATATATAAACATAGCCCTGCCCCTAATATTTTCAGGGCCTGGGAAAAATGCAAATAAAAGCCTATATATATTTCAAAGTTATAAGGCAGACTAAAGTCTATTAAATATGAGGAAGTAAGGAAAGAGAAAGGAAGGAAGAAAGAAAGAAAAAAGGAAAGAAAGAAACTGATAAATATGTTGTTTTTACAACCTGGAATGTCCAGGTTCAATTTAGAATTCTTGGTCCCTCACAAGCATGTCCAACCTGCATCCCACCTTTTTGATCTTTTTTTTCAAATAGGATGATCAAATATTTTTAAAAGGAAGTTTTATTACATATATATTAAATATATTATATATTTTACATGTGACTCAAAGTAATTCTTCTTCACTGAAGGAAAAAAAAAGGAAAAGGAAAAGTGAACCACGGTTGGACACGCATAGAACAAAACAGCCCTCCTCACCTCTAGCTCTGCTTTTAAATGAGAAAGGATTGTTATCTTACATTATGACCACATACTACTTTATGAAGGTTCAAACAGGAAAAAGATTTCATAAACAAATATCGATGAGAGTTTATGCACAAAAGAACCATTCACTGTGCATCATGGGGAAGTCACTGCAAGGAGCAGTGGCCCTCAACAGAGACAGGCACGCCCGGCCTCACGCCACCTCATAAAGTAACTACTCCAAGCTCATCCTCCTTCCTCTGTCCCTGAAGTGTCCTGCTGAGGCTCGTTTATCCACATCCAAAGACAATAAGGGAACGCACTGGTATTGTCAGCCTCACCCACACGGTGCCAGACAGCGACACATAGCAAGTGGAAAGAGCATCTGAAACACGGCCAGCATACAGTTCAACTATTTTCAAGATCTACACCCAGGGAGTCTTTTCCAGGTGGTCCGAGACCTACCAGAGTCGGGAAAACTGGGAAAACTTATTTCAATGTGACGATGACTGTGCTTTAAGTTAGTCCAAAGGCAGGAAGATGACAGTGGTCAGCTGACCCCTGCCTCTCTACCCGTTTTGTACACTGCTTCTGCTTCTGGTCACTTGTACCTTTCTTTGTGACTCCCAGGCTATACAGGAGAACACACATAGACACAGGAAAGTGAGCAGCGATGATTTCTAAACTAAGAAGTGCTTACTTGCCAGATCTCTACTGCGTCCCTGGGTCCCAGAGCCCTAGAGCAGGACCTGAAAGATCGCTCCTGAGAGAGGATGGGGTATAAATGGCAGGAGCAGACAGGGAAAGAGAAAAAGTCTGGATTCACTCTTTGAGGAATAAACTACTGGATGTTGGAGACAGGCAGAAAGATTCTGTGATGACCAAACATTTTTATAATTAGAAAACAATAATATAGTTATCGTTTTAAGGAAAAAGTGAGATGACCACTTGTTTACCTGTTGGCTTTCTTCATATAAATCATTTCTTTCTCTAATTTCTTCTCTGCTCCCACTGATGCAGATGTGTCTGACACAGGTAACGCCCTTCTACCCTTCCCAGCGACTGCTTTCTCATCACAGCCACCTGCCTGTCTGCCCCTGAACACCCTCTTCCAGGCTGGGCACATTCTTTGGGAGGGAGACACAGAGGGGCGCAGAGGGAAGCTGCCCTCCACCCAGCTTCCCCGGGGCTCCTTCTGGGCTCTCCCACAGCACGCCCCTCCCTCCTGGCTAAATTCTGGGAGCATACCAGAAGGGGGGTAGCATTCCCAACACAGCAGGGAACCACACTCTGAAATGCTTGCTCTGGGCAGATCCATTCATGCATTTGCTGTCAGCAATGTGGATAGCTCACTGAAGGACTGCGCTTTGACCTTGAACTTGTCTCTGTTCGTACAATAGTTACAACATGCACGTTCATAGCATTCCATACCTTCCTTTAGCAGGACTGCATTTTTGAAAACCTTTTCTGGCTTTTCCTATCCATTTTCACTTACATTCCTTTAACAGTTCTGCTGTAACTGTAGATAAGCTTGCTGGACATGCTTAGCACAGCCCTGGATCCCTTGGTTGAGTTCTCACAAACTCATAATTGCACTGAGAAACATAGGTGAGAACCTTTAGAAGTTAAGATTTCCCATCCTCTCAGGACAGCACAGGTTTTAAGGTGAATTGAGGGGGCACATAACAGTACACCCTAAACAAAGAGACACAGAATAAGAGTTGACAGCCACTCAAGTTATTTGCGTGTGGGTGCCTGTTGGTCATGCTCACATGCTTGCCTTTCTGCCATCTGATATGCACTCCTTTGGGTCGCCAGCATGTTTCACAACACATTGTATCCACATTAATGCAGTGCGGACAGCATCACCTTAGCCCCCAATGCCAAGCCACTCCCCAAGATTTGTACTTTCTCTGAGTAAGTGTTCTCATGAGGCAATTGTGTTGTCAGCAGATTTGGGGATTTTCCGGCGGGCTGCTATGGTGTTCTACACGGACTGTATCCAGCAGTGCAGCCGGCCTCTCTACATGGTACGTGCGCGCGCCTATGTTCTTTGGCTTTCTCCCAAAGAGAAGGGGAGCTGCAGGAGGGCCAGGCTTGGGGCAGTCACTCAGAGCTCCAAAAATCCAGAGGGACAGATGGCCAGGAGTGGCTGGGATCCAGTTGGTAGGAGAAAAGCATGTTATAGCCTCCTTTTCAGAAAGACAAGCTAAGATGGTCCCAGTTTTGTAAATGAAATATTTGGCAGTCTTTAAAGAAAAAGAAGAAGAAAAAAGAAAAAATATGTATGTATATATATATATATATATATATATATATATATATATATATCATTGCTATGGCAGAGAATCAAAACAGAGTGTCCATATAAAGTTTCATCCAAAGAGGTACCCTTGTAAACACGAAAAGGCATTCTATTAATATTCATACCAGAACAGCAGATGTAAATGAAGCAGGACTGTCCCAAGCAAACTGGGACATGCGGTCACTCTAATCACTTTTATTAGTAACTTATGCTTTCAACATTATATATTTCTGTTATTTAAATTTTTTATAAGAAAAAGATTTTAAACTGTGATTATTTCTCGATGGCTTAAATATACTTTTAAAGTTTCCCTCATCTAGATTTTAGCAAATTGTTCATTTCTACATGAGCCTATCTATGGGGGCCCCAGCCCAGCCCGGTCTTGGCTTGCCGGTCAGTGACCTTGGAAGACTCTGCTCCCCATCTCTGGTCTCACTGCCTCAGCTTTTCTTGTTGTGCTCAGGTCCAGTGATACATTTGGGCCTGGCACAAAAGAATCCACTAAGCACCTGCTCTTCTTTTCTAATCAGGAAAAACTTCTACATAAGGAATGTGATATCTTTTTAAAAATTATTTATTAGGCCGGGGATTTAGCTCAGCAGCATAAGCACCTGCATGACAAGTGTGAGGTCATGAGTTCAATCTCTGGTACCAAAAAAAAAATATTTGTTTTGGGGAATGTGATATCTTTTAGCCCTCTGGAGTTTGTGCCTACAGGCACTAAAATATTGAGGGGACTGAGACTGAAAAGTTTTACTCAAATGAAAATTAAGCCTATTAAGATCTGTATTTTCAGAATTATGTATGCCTAAAGTATGAATCCAAAACATTTAATGTTTTAATTGCTTATTGTTGTTACATTAACTGATTCTTAGAGCAGTTTTAAGTTCAGCTGTTCAACAATTGCTGGATCACATGGTGAACATGTATTTTGTTTTGTAGGAAACTGCCTGTAAAACTCCCTTACAAAGGACTATACCATTTTGCATTACCCAGACAATTATGAAAGTTTTTATTGCTCTATATCTGCACCAGTGTTCTGATGTTGTCAGTGTTTTGGATTTAGACCATTCTAATAAGTAATTAATGTTTATATTTTAAATAAAGACATTTCCTCCAAATTAGATGGACTGCCTGCAAAACAGAAAATTGCTGTCTTGGTTACTTTTCTCTCACTGCTGAGACAAAATACCCAACACCCAAAATTAAGAAAGGAAAGCTTTATTTAGCTCACAGTTTGTAGAAGTTTCATTCCATAATCAGCTGGCTCCAAAGCAGGGTGGTGTGGCAGAAGGCAGTTGTTCAAGGTGGCAGAAGATAGCAAAAGCAATAAGAGCAAAAGAAGGGGAAGAGCAAATCTCTTTTCCTCTCTTACACTGTAAGCAGGCTACCATATGCCACCACCACCACCACCCACCTCCAGGGCAGGTGCAGCACTCACACCATCCCCATGCCCTCCTCTTGTACAGGCTCAGGATATTTGCAGAGTGAGAACCCCCGGCCCTCTGCTGATTCACTTAAACTTCTAAACTTGTCAAGTTGACACATTGAACAACATCCTAGAGCAGTAAGGGCCTGTCTTCTGCACTCCAGGATTTAGAACTGCTGCGTTACTTAGTTAAGGGTCTATACTTCTCAAGTTGACATAATATATCAACCATTAGAGTCACTATTTTTAAACAGTGGATAAGAGGGAGTGCAAATTAAAGTGTAATTAAATAATGCCTAAAAGTTTAAGTAGTATACAAAGGAGCAGAAACAGATTGTCAGTAAATCTCTACCAGAGAATTGCCCTTTAAGATGAACCAACCATCTGCATTTTTTCCCTTATTTAGTAACAGTGTCAAGACCACGTTTGTAGAGATCAAGAGGGCAGGAGGTACAGGGCCTCCTTGGAGCCAAGGTAATGAGCCAAAACTAACCTCACAGTTGGTTCTAACAGTTGTAGTGGAGGCAACCAGGAAAACAGTGGTCAATCGCATGATAGCAGAACCCTGAGTAGTCTGCGCACACCACCAGTCTCCCACTGAGACGCACACTGCCACCCGGATCCACTAACCCTAGGGGAAAGCAGCTGAGCCTGCTCCACTGACCGCTGTTGTTTACAAGGACCTGGTTGTGTGTGTTTGCAGTCAGAGGCCTTGCTGTTCGGTCCTTGTAGAGGGCTTGTGTCAGAGCATAGCAAGGCTCTCTTCGAGCCACTCAACATGGCTTTCAACGAGCAGTCATTTCCCTCTGGTTAATATTTTTGCTACAGCAGGTTTAAAAGAAAAGTGTGGACAGCCTCTTATTCGGTGTTTTCTATCCTTTTTTCTAGGATAGAATGGTGTTGCTGACTGCAGGGAATCTGGTAAACTGGTCCTTGTAAGTAGTCTTAGGAAGCTACATTTTTGTCTTTATTAATGTCTGCAGCACTGTAGTGTGGCTTTCTGTGACTGTCATTTTTACAAAGACATCTGAAATTAAAGAAAGGGTAACTATGTGCTTGATCTAGAGACTTGATAAAAAGATACTTTTCCTCCCACATTGTCTGCACGAGAACAAGATTCTGGGTAAAGTAGAGGATACATTTAGCCTCTGGGATCTGGCTTGGGTGAACCAGGAGTGTGACCTTGGACCCATGCGATAAGCGACAGCCACAAAATGTTTCAAAGGAAAATAAAACCAATGAAGAAGAAGTCCAGGGAAACACTGGCCATTGGGCGTTCAGGAGGGCGGGGAAGGTTAACGTTCATTTCTCATGAGCTGGGTACTGAGCTTAAAAAAAAAGCTGGACTATTTATAAAAATAGGACCACTCTTGACTACTGAAGAGTAACACTGACTGTATTTGAGAGACTGACATACATACTATATGACCTCCTAAGGAGCTGAAATCCATAAACTGAGAAACCATGTACACTTACCTGAACAGGGGTCCTTACTGATATTTGCTGACTAATTGACTCCCCCCACCTCTGCCCCTAGTTTATAGATATGCTGCTTTAAATGCAGAAGAGGGAAACAGGAAGTTTTAATTGTTTGCTCCAAACTTAGAACCTGATCTGGGAGTGCAGTAATGATTTCTTCAACAGGAATTTGCCTTGCACTGCATTTCTCCAAGTGAAGACAGACTTGAAAACGGTGCCCTACCATTTGACACATGCAGAAATTGGTGCAGTTTTTCCCTGTGCTGCTCTATGTATCATAGAGTCTTGAGGGCTGGCTGTGTTGTAACATCATCACCATTTGGGTTGTCATGTCGATGCAATGATCCATCATGAAGGAGCGGGGAGCTTCCTTGGGGACCCAGGATTCAGCTTGGGAGCAAGTGCCACATCTTCTGGCCTTCTAGTGCCATCAGTGGCTGAGGCCTGCTCACCATTCATGGAACGACCCTGCTCCCCACAAAGAGTTGCAGGGAGACCTGGCAGCACCTTTCCTCCAGACACCCTTACTTTGATGTTCCAGTGTGTGTGCTAAGTTAATCTGGACATCTGTTTACCATCTTTACCTGCACCAGGCATCTGTATGCAGTGTACGGCAAAAGAGCTGTAAGCCACTATCTCTCGTGCCTGACTTTAAGTCAGTACAGGTCCTATACTTGCATGGGTACCATTCCGTGTGTTGCTTTATACTGAAGGCTCAATGTTTCCCTTGTTTTTTGAAAGAAGTTTAAGTGTAAATATATTTTATGCCCTTTTATTATAACTCAGTGGCTTTTGTCATGGCATTTTTTTCTACTTACACTGTAAATTATGCATTACAGAGTTCATTTAAGGGAAATTGCTTGGTACAATAATTATTGTAATTAGATAGAGCCTGTATTAAATGTGTTTATTTTTCCAAAAAGGGTGTTTTTTCTCCTGCAAAGAAAGCAATGGGAAGCTCTCATGTACCAACAGTAGCTCCTCCTAAAGCGCTGATGCATTGATTGAGCTCCTTTGCTCAACAAGACAAACATCTATGTGAATAAATTAGATAATTGATAGATAACAAGTATTAGATAGGTTAGATAGATCCAATAGGTACAAAAAGCAACACAGTTTTAAATTATTTTGTAGAAATTTCCATAAAATCTCCATAGTAAGCATTCTTTTCTATAAAATTTCTTTTGTGCTAAATATGTTTTTGTGAGAGAGAGAAAAGGAAAGAGACAGAGACAGAGACAGAGAGAGAGACAAGAGAGAGAGCTCTTCCTGTTTCTGTCTTTCCCTCTAGGTGTCTTTTTCCTCCTCCATCTGTATCATTTTCCTTCCTCTTTGTCCCTTTATTGTCTCTTGGCCTTTTCCCCTCAGATGGACTCCAGGACAAGAGATATATTTTTTTGCTAGCTGAAACCAGTTTATGCAACTCGTTCTCACACTGAATATAGGAGATATTTGACTGATCTCTCAAAGAATAAGTAAATTTAGCTGCTCTTACTTTTGGCTCCTAGCTGATATGGTCTTCTGGGTCAGTGATCTTTGATAGAAAAATGATTTCCTGCTCCTGGATCACATTCATCATTTACCAGTCCAATTATTTAAATACAGGATGACCAAAAGTTATATTTTCCATTAACTGTTATAAGATAACAGGCTGAAAACATACCATGGTGATATATGAACACTCATGTTCATAGCAGCACAATTTGTAATAGCCAAATCTTGGAAACAACCCAAATGTCCATCAACTGAGGAATGGATAAAAAAGACATGGTATTTTTATACAATGGAATACTACTGAACTATAAAGAAGGACCACATTGTGGCTTTTATAGATAAATGGATGCAACTTGACATCATATTCATAAGTGAAATAAATCAAACTCATATGTGTAAATACCGTTTTGTCTCCCTAGTGTAAGAAACTGAAAGAGTAAAATACAAAATCTTCAGTAAATATTGTGAAAGGGTAAGAAACTGCTCAAAGAGGAAAAAATAACTCAGGGAAAAGGAGAAAAGAAGAAAGAGAAAAGTAAAAAGATATAAATTTGTATATATTCACTTAAGATTACTAAGATGATTGTACTAATTCTATTAGTTCTTGGAACAAAACAACATATGTAGGATTAGATCAGTTTTGTATGACTATATCTGGTAATTCAAGTAAGCCTTTAGAAGGTAACTATGCAAAACAACAAAAGTAGTACTATGTTTCTACCACCTTGTTTTGAAAGCCTACATTGTTATTGTTTTGGGCTCTTTGTTATTTATTTGACTCTTGCTTCTTTTTCTTATACTTTGTTTTGTTTTTCCATCTAATACAGAAAGGATAGATATACATATATAGTCTTATATATACCTAGAACTTCACCTGAAGAATTTACAAGAATTGATTTTAGTATGTGTGATGGTAGGAACAGCTACATTGAAGAAAACGAGACATCCTGGTAGCCATTGATGATTTCTTATCATTTTGTTTTGAAGTCTAATAATGCTTTTTTTCTTGCTTTTGATTGGTTTTAGTCTGTTCTCAATTATTTGGTATTAATATATGCGAAGGTATGGACAGCAATTTTGAAGAAAAAAAAAGACATTATGGTAGCCATTATTGATTTCCTATTGTCTGGTTTTAAAGACTCATAAGCCTCTCATTCTTTTGTTTTGATTGCTTTTATACTATTTTGTTTTATGTTAATTTATTGTGTGTGAAAATATGGACAACTATTTCAAAGAAAACAAGAGACATTATGGTAGCCACCAAGAGACATATGGTAGCCAGTTGATTTCCTGTTGTCTTGTTTTGAAGTCCTGTGTTATTTGTGTTGGTTTATTCTGATCTATTTTGTTCTGTTTTGTTCTGTTTTGATTTAGTTTGCTTTGTTTTGTTTTATTCTTTTTAAAATAAAATAATTTTAAAAAGAATATAACAGGAACTATTAGAAAGACAATTTTATCAAATTTATTCAGTACAAGAATCGATAGTTGAAATGAGACCTGCCCAAGTGCCACTGGGGATAGTCAGCATGTAAACAAACATGTTACCCAGTGATGCAGAGGGTAAACTGTTAAGCGGCTGAGACAGAGGGATGGAGAAAGAGACTGGCCTTCAGAGCTGAGCCATGAGGACTTGAATCTTACTCAGGGGACATAGCTTTTGGAAGAAGCTTCACACAGGGCTGCTGTGTCAGCTCTGCTGACGCTGCGAAGCAGGGAAGTTAATGGACTAACCATGACCATGGTCCACCTACCTTGTCTCTCTCCTTCTCACATAATCAAAACCAAACACAATCCACTCACAAGGAAGGGTGAATGCAGATTCTAATGAGTTGTGATGACATCCTGATACTGTGATTACCTGGTAGAAGCAATCACAGAAATATGTATGGATATGTATTTATTAAAAATACTTTCAAATAAAGAGATAAAGAAGAGTTACATAATGTTGTTATAAATGAATAAAAAATTTGAAAAAAATTAAAGCTAAACCTCAACCAAATTAAACTTCAGTATTATTTTTTCTTTTTTTTTTTTTTATCGGTACCAGGGATCGAACTCATGACTGCCTGCTTGCAAGGCAGGTGGTTATGCCGCTGAACTAAATCCCCATCCCCTTCAGTATTATTTTAAAACTGGATATCTAGAGCAACTATTTTGAAGATAACAATATATAATATAGTGACCATTGTTAATTTCCTATCATCTTGTTTTGAAATCCTATATCATTTTTATTGTTTTGATTTTGTGTTTTCTTTTAATCTCTTTAAGATAAAATATTTTAAAAATTGGATGGCTTTCAAAGTTTTTTTTTTTAATATGTGTCAAACCAAGTATTGAGATAATTCTGCTCTGGTAATGTATTCTAAGAAACTCATTGTAAGAGGAAATAATATGTCTGACAGCATTCATTTATTCATTACAATGTTGTTTATAATTATGAAAA
The DNA here is from genome assembly GCA_004027295.1 of Dolichotis patagonum. Classification (NCBI taxonomy): domain Eukaryota; kingdom Metazoa; phylum Chordata; class Mammalia; order Rodentia; family Caviidae; genus Dolichotis; species Dolichotis patagonum. The sequence goes on from PVJX010004368.1 coordinate 45,486, forward strand.
ATCCTAAAAGGTACTGGAAAAGCTCTGCATTTCAAAGAGGGAAAAAGATTACTTACAGTACATCTACTTATGGGAACATTGCATCATTGTTAGAAATTAATGTTTTGAAGATGTAACACAGTAAAAATTAACTTTACACTCATGCACCACATAATGACATTTTAGTCAAGAGAGGACCGTGCATTCGACTCCAGTCCTGGAAGACGCTGTTGCCTCGTGACAGTGGTCATCTTTGTTATTCACACGTAACTGTCTAATGACGCATTTCTTAGAACATAACCCATCCTTAAGTAACACATGAATGCATGTTAAAGTAGTAAACCCCGCTTCCAAAAAAAAAAAAAAAAAACAGAGGTGAAGTAGTGGGAAAAAGCAGTGTTACAACTCCATCTTCTCTGCTGCCAATCTCTCCCCTGTGTCCTCAGTGCCCTCTTTGGGTTGATCTACCGGCCCAGGGACTTTGCATCCTACATGCTGGGCATCTTCATCTGCAACCTGCTGCTGTATCTGGCCTTCTACATCATCATGAAGGTAAGCAGGGCCCGGGAGCTGCAGTACCCAGCTCCCCAGCTGGCGGCAGGGGTGGTGCCACACCCCTGGCCTCTGTGTCTCCCCACAGCTGCGCAGCTCTGAGAAGGTCCTCCTCGTGCCCCTCTTCTGCATCACAGCCACTGCGGTGCTGTGGGCCGCCGCCCTGTATTTTTTCTTCCAGAATCTCAGCAGCTGGGAGGTAAGGGAACCATCCTCTTTTCCACGCAGTTCTGTCTTCATTTTGCCATTTTGACCTTCCACTCCCTCTCCTATTGTATGTGTTGCTTTTTTGGGATGTGGGGAGTACCAGGAATCAAACTCAGGACCTTGTACTTGCCAGCAAGTGCTTGCACTACTGAGCTATAACCCTGGCCCCTGTGTGTTGCTTTGTATCTTTTTTTTTTTTTTACAGTCTTTAAATTGAAAGCTTTTGCCAAAAAGGATTCTTTTTAGTATCCACACATGAATGCCTAAAATTGACATGTGGTCAACACTTCATAAATTTGAAAGCACTACAGACACTGCAAATTTGATCTTTGTTGTGTGTTGCATTATGACTCTGTTCCAAGTAGATGCATAATATGTGCAAAAACCTTGATGAGCGGGTCTTCTCCATTTTTCAAATCACAAATTTTTCCCCTAGTGAGGACGCAACTGAGTGCTTTTGCACTGAGGTGCCCCCCATCTTTTTTTTTTTTTTTGCCTCCTTTTGAGACGGGATCTCACTAAGTTGTTAAGTTTCCCAGGCAGGACTGAAACTTGTAATTCTCCTGCCTCCGCCACCTAAGTTCTGAAATTACAAGCATGTGATACCATTTCTTGCTTTTGTCTATTCAAGACTTTTCAAATAAATAGGGTCACATGATATGTGTCTTTTGTATCTGCTTCTTTGATTTATTTATTTATTTTTGTACCAGGGATCAAACCCATGACCTGGTACTTGCCAGACAGGCACTTATGCCACTAAGCTAAATCCCCAGCCCTACTTCTTTAATTTAGTGAAATGTTCCTTGGGTTCATCCATGCTGCCACGTGTGTCAGCACTCCATGTGTTCTGGTTCCTAAAGAACACTGAATAATGTGAAGATACATATATTTTATCTGCCTGTTCACATGTTGATGGACATTTGGGCTGTTTTCACTTTTTATTATTATGAGTGACTCTGCTATGAATATTGTGCATAAGCTTTTGTGTGGAGCTATGTCTTCTTGGAAGCTGACTTTCTGAGCCACTGAGAAGCATGTTTATAGCTTCCTGCAGGTGAAACACTGAAACAGTAGGCAAGTGAAAATCTTACCTATGCCCCGCTTTACCTTCCTCCAGGGAACCCCAGCTGAATCCAGGGAGAAGAACCGTGAGTGTATCCTGCTGGATTTCTTTGACGACCATGACATCTGGCACTTTCTCTCGGCTACTGCTCTGTTTTTCTCATTCTTGGTGAGTGTATCATATCTTTTCATTGCTTTCTTCCCTCTTTACATTCTCATTTTTGCTCTTTGAAGTCTTCTTCATATCCTAATATTCCTTTTTTCTCTCCAGTTCTTCATTATAATTCGATGTACAGATCATTTTATTTCTTTGTTATATTTTATCCTTCAGTGAGATCTTTATTTTCATTGCCTTTTTATTTTTCAATGTTTTTAGACACAGTGGCAAAGCTATGTTTTGTAACTCTGCATAGCACACTTGGACTGAGCTCATATACCCAGAATTTCCCCCAGGAACTACAGTTGGTGTTCAAATTCCTCTAACACTGGACTGCTCCCTTCCTCCCCCTCCTGCAGTCTCTCTGAAAGTTTTATGAGCATTTTATAGATCCCGGCGGAATCAGTGCAGCCTGCCGGCCTTCGTTGCCTTCTACTAAGTACTGTATGTTCAGTTCTCTCCTGCAGTCCACGTGTTGCCCAGACCCTTTCCCAGAAGCCATGCTTATTCATAGCAACCTAGGATGACAGTTCCCAGCATCTTTTAATCATACTTTTAACATTTCTAAATTAAAAGTCGTGGTTCCTGTACATTGCTAGATTTCTGGGCTCCCCGCACTGTCCTCTGAAGAGAGCGTGGGCCATACCACCTCGAAGTGGAGCGGAGCTGCCCTCTAGTGGCCGGTTTGGAAGGTTTAGCCAATCTGTGTAAGCATTCCTGTCACTTTCCAGGGAGAGACAGAAACACAAGTGGAGAACAGGGGTCCATGTGGGGAAAGTAATGACCTGGAGAACTAGAAATGAAGATGAGGTGCCCATTTCTTATATAGAAACACTCCATGCAATAAAACTTCATTTCCTTTAGCTCTTAACCTAAACATCACCTTTTAAGCAATGACTATGACTCCTCAAGGCAGTGTACCACACTTTTTTTTTTTTTTTTTTTGAGACAGGGTCTCCCTACGCAGTTCAGGCTGGCCTTGGGCTCACTTTTTAGCCCGGGCTGGTCTCAAACTCACAACGGTCTGCCTGCCTCAGCCTCCCCAGTGCAAGGATTACAGGCATGCGCCACCATGCCTGGCTCTATTTATTTTTTTACTGTATTTCATATATTCCCTCCTGAGTTTAGTTTTTACCATTAGTAAATATGACAACCTGACAGTCTACATTTTATTCATTTATTTGTTTTATGTCTAAAGCTTTTCCTTGAATGTACACTTCAAAAGGGAGAGATGCTTGTCTCTTACCCCAGCCATATCTCCAGTATGTAGAATAGCACATTATGAATGCTCATGAGTATTTAAATTAGTTGATAAATGAACTGTAGCATTAGAGCTGCTTGTTAATTGCAAAGCATTGCAAAAAGCTGCAGAATACATGAAAACAGGTAAGGGAGCGGGTTGTGTTCAGTCTGTTGGAGTCTCAGAGAAAGTGGGATCTCATGTGGCTGCCACCGTACATTCCTTTCATGTCTCTGTGCTCTCACTTCAGGTTTTGTTAACTTTGGATGATGATCTGGACATGGTTCGGAGAGACCAGATCCCTGTCTTCTGAGTCTCCAGTGTTAAAAGGAAAGCAGTCCATCCTGGTGCTGTTTCGTGAAAAATACATTGACTGCAGTGAGGTACCCACTGCCTCATGCTCCACTCACCTTTAGGGTGTCGACCCTGCATTCACAGGAGTCAGAGAGAGCCTGACCTGCGAGAAAGACGGCAGAAGGGAGGCCAGGGCTGTGGATGTGGGCAAAGCCTGGGGGAGCGGAGAACAGCCAACCTGCCTGCCACTCTGAAAGTTAGAAATGGACAAAGCTGCAGCATGGTCAGCTTTTTCCCATCCTCACCTGACACTTGTCAGCCTGTGGCTCCTCTGCCCTCCAGCCACCAGGCCCAGAAAGGGCAGCCACTTGTACTTGCCACCCAAAAAACTTCAGCAAGTCTTCACACCTCTGTGCACCCTCTGCTCTAGATGTCCAAAGTCCATCTCATTTTTGCGGGGCCCTGGGAGGACGTAATTCCTGAATATGGAGCAGAAGTGGACACAAGGCCCCGCCCACCTGGCAGTCCCAGCTCACAGCCCTCTCAGAAAGAATGCTGCATGCTCCCAGGTCCCGTTAGAAGGGCTGAGGACTGTGTTGTCACACAGTCCTTTGAACAGGTGACCAGCACTGGGACCAAGGCCTGGGTGCTTGTGTTTTTCTTAGTGTCTTCATTTCACCTCTGTGTGTTACCCCGTCTCTCTGCCTCTGCCTTCCTGGAAGGGTTCTGTTATTTCATAGATCTGCTGAACTCCAAGATGGGTGGGGAAATGGGGAGAATTATTTGGGCAGCAAGAAAAATAAGAGAAATGGATGACAGCTCAACGAGACCAGAAACACTAGCACCCCGCGGACAGGCCTCACCTTCAGGCCTGAGTTCCTGGAGCAAATTCAGCAAAGGAACAGCATTTACCTGGCCTCTGAATTCTCACAGCTCAGTGCTGGGCCCACATCACCTCTGGCAGAGAAATTTGAGCTCTAACCTGGGAGCCACTCTAGGGTCCTCTACAAATGAGCCCTTTACTGTCACTTGGGTAGACCAGGGTTCCAGATTTTCTCCCTGAAGTTCTCAGAAGTACTTCAAGATCAACATGTTTTCTTCTCTGGCTGGAAGAGCATAGGCAGTTTAGTGTTGTGTCTTCTTGCACCTGACATTCCTTCTAACCCCGGTAAGGTGGTGAAAAGCTCAGTGCCCCAGTTGCAGACTCACACTGTGTGGCAATTTTGTCTCCAAAGAGTCCCATTTTTACCAAGCTTTCTTGCTGCCTGGAGAATGACGTTATCAACAAACAGACGTCCAAACGCTTGCATGCATATATATTTGCCTGTGAACCTGAAGTCATTTCTCACTTCTGCTTCCCTGATCACTCATTAGAGAAGTGAATCAGGCATTCTTCCTTTAAAAATTAGATTTTCTCTCAAATATTTGCATCATGTTCAAAAACATATTTTGGAAGTTTGTCCAAACTGTTCAGTAAGATTTTCCTGACTTTAAAAACATGAAGATGCTATGAAATATTTTGTGTGCTTTTTCTAAAATTCCCCTAAGTTTATACATGAGTCTTCTGTTATTCTTTATTCCTCAAAAACTGTTGGCTTCCTTGCTGGGCATAATAGTGTACACTTATAACCCCAGTACTCTAACCCTGTTACTACAGGAGGACTTCTTGGAGTTCAGTTTCAGCCTAGGCTACCCAATGAGTTCAAGGCCAGTCTGGACTACACAGCAAAACCAAAAGAAAGTAATATAAAATAAAAATTGTTGGCTTCCATAGGCCACACAAAGGCCATCAGTTAAATGGTTGTGTTAATCTAATGGCACTTTCAAAACTGTGTTTCACAGTCTAATTCATTTAAGGTATTCAAGGTTGCCAATCTAAAAAGACCCACTAACCAGGCATGGTGGGGCACACCTATAATCCCAGCACTCAGAAGGCGGAGACAGGAGGATTGTCTGGTTACATGGTGAGTTCAAGATCAGCCTGAATTACAGAGCTAAAGCCTATTTCAAAAAAATAAAAATAAAAATGAAAGGATCCATTAAGGAAATGTGGACAACAAAATCCATTTGAATATTCCTGTGGCTTGAAGTGAATACTTTTAAAATGCATTACCTGTTCTACATAATTTGGGAACATCATTGGTGTGAGTGGGAAGACACCTGTGGGAACTGGGGAGGCCCCTAGGAAGGGAACTCCTGCATTCCTGTGTTCTGACAATGCCTGTCTTGTGCGATGAAGTCACATGCTGTGGTCAGTTTTGTTCTATGCAGCAGGATTAAAACCCAGACCAAGCCTGCTTTGATAAATATCAATTCTAAGTGTATATGTTGTTACTTCCCTCCCCAGCCCTGATTTTGTGGTTGGAGGATCTTAGGAAGCCACTGAGCTATCTTGGGTGGGGGGAGTGCTCATAGAGGTACCAGGGTAGAGGGGAGCGACCAGAGTTTTCAGTAGTTTATCTGTACATACATAGGATGATGCCTTGCTAACTTTCACGTGCGCTCATGGACTGTGCTGTTTAAAAGAAAAAGCAAGGCTCACCCTGAAGGCCAAGTCCCACAGGAGGGCAACTGAGCAAAGAGGGGGCTGTGGAGAGGCCCCTTGGCAGAGTGAGCCAGAGAGTAGCAGGAGCAGTTCAGCTGGAGCAGGGCAGAGACGCAGACTCACATGGAAAATGACCTTTCCACACCTCTGGCAGATGGGGCTGGAGAGGCAGCCCCACCTGTTTATGGGGGATGGTTCAGGGATTAGTCTCGTTTTATTTTAGCAGCCAGAGAAGCCAGTGGAAACCCAGAGTCTATCTGGGGAAAGCAGTTTCCATTACTGAAGGTGATCCCGGAGCCAGCTCCTTGGGGTAAAAAAAAACCGTGGCAGTTGCTTCTTTTGTAGCTCCAAGCACTGTGTCTCAGTAGATGAACCCAAATGTTTCTCATTCTAGGAGATAGTCCCTGTCTAAACCTGGGGGAGAGGGAAAGGACAAATATATGACTTCAAAAAATAAAAGATACATCTTCTTCATGGGAGGAAACTTTAGTCCAAATGTAACTATCTAGTTGCTGTGTGACCTTGGCTAAGTTGCTGAAACTCTCTGACCTTCAGTTAGCATATCTTCATGAGCTGGCGTGGCTGTGTAGGGTGCCAGGAGCAGTGCCAGCACAGAGAAGACGCTCAGTTCTCACTGAGTGAACCCCCAGGGGGAAGGCCAAGGGCAGACCTTCACCAGGGCTGAGCATCCTCTCCTCCCCCATCTCTCCCCTGAAGTCCCTGGTGTTTCCTGTCCTCAGTCCCAGTAGGTCCTGAGGGGGTTGGGAGGCCACCTTGCCTTCAGACACTGCCCAGAGTTGTTAGTCTCCCATCCCCAGCTGCTTCCATTTCCTTTATCATTACATTTCACAGCCCCTGGTCCTTAATTCCAGCCAAAATGACAAATGCTGCCAAAACGAGAACCAATGAAAACTCTGTGTACATCACACCGTCTCTCTGCTATCTGTGGCCCGGAATCACAGAGGAGAGAAAACCCAGATTTTCTCCTTCCATGGAGCTGTGCCCTACCTCAGTCCAGGGAAGGCCATGACCAAATGTCCCCCACTCTAGCACCTTACCACTAAATGTTCTGGAGGTCCAGCATGTGGAATGGGACAGCCTCAGACCTCAGGGGACAAAACAAGTCCCAGAAAGAAGTCTGGTGAGTGTCACTCAGGTTTGCAATGATCCACTGCGACTTCAGAGTCTCCTGGTGAAATCACTATGAATAAAGATGCTATTTGCTGTGTCTGAAGTTGTATGAAGCTCTTGCTTATCTCGTCTCCTCACTGCTAAGGTACCATTGTCAGCAAAAGTAAGGGTCCACTAAATGTTAGGCCTCCACACACATGAACTTGTCAGACAGTAGTGCTGGATATGCAGATAGAGCATGTGGGATATCATCCCATCATGAACTCTATAAAAAAGGGGTAGGGAAGGCCATGGGACCAAGAATAAAGGTCAGATCTTTGCTGTGTTTGGCTTGATTTTGTTTGTTTTCAGGTAGACTGAAAGCAAAAGATTGTTGGGGTCCACTGAGCTGAGATTTCAGAGACAAGTACAACCACTACGGGCAGTAATAGTATCAGATTTGAACCAACAGGTAAACTGAGTCCCATTGGACTCTTACAGCCTGGCCTGTCAGGGTGACAGGAAGAGAATAACTGTCTTTCTAGATAAAAGGGGGTCAAAAAATAAGAGATGCTTTGAACTAACAACTTCAAATATTTCATTAAAAAGATGAAAACCCCAGTTTTAATCCCAGCAGATAACTAGGATTGGAGATTAGAGATTGGGATGGAAATTATTTTAATCCACCCTCAAAATGGTTGAAATGGAGATTATTTGAATCTATCATGGAAAAAACAGAAACAGCTCTTCACTCATAGAAATTGCAAATACTCTCTCTGCTAGAGGACATGCAGGGGACTGAAGTCCCCAGTCTGCACTTTTAGTAGGCTCTTACTATTGGCTGCTACTGCCCTCAATCTTGTCACTAAACCCAACAACATGAAAGCTGGCAAAACTGATCATCTGAGCAGCAAGCATTCATCACCAGGCATTCTGCTAAGCATTTCATATACACTACCATATCTAATTCTGAAAGCCCCCCCCCTAAAAAAATCAGGGCTATTCTTATTTTCCCCATTTCCCAGATGGAAAGACTAAAACTTACAGAAAGCACTGCTCATGAGATGAAATGCATGGTGGAGAAAGCTGGATTACAGTCAGAAAAGAGTAGTTCATGTAAAACCAGAGAAAGACAGACCATGGCAATGGAAATCCAACATACATTTTTGTATGTTTGCAAAGCAGATAGTCTAGGATCATATAATTGTTCAACATATTAACCAAAAGAGAAGACTTTTCCAAAACTCAGAAGATGAGGGAGTTATGTAAGCCCAAGTAACAACGCAACTTACAGGACCTTCGGAAAGCCAACCAATACCAAGCATGGCTTTGGATCATTTTCATTCTCTAAACTGGAACAGCTGGATTCATGTGAGGACTGTTGTGTATGTTTCTAAGCTTGTTAAAAACCAAACTCATTTTTATAAATTCAAAGATTTCACTTGGCAAAGGACTACAGATTCAAAAATTCATTTTAAATTAAAATACATATACCACAGAATGGCAGGTTACCACTGGGAGCTTCTTGGTTCAAAAACACAAAATTTTAAATGGAGAGAGAGTGAAGGAATGTAGTAGGTTTTCTTCATTTCTGAAAAAACATTTGGAGTCTCAGTTATGAAGAGTAAACATGTCTTTCATAGCTTCCCCTGATACTGGTGTGTACTGGCCCAATGGGTGAAGCAGACTCTGTACCTCTCGTCAGTTGTTGGACCATCTTTCTTCTTGGTGGCTGGACTCAACCCTCTCCTCCCACAATATAGTTTTATCTCAGCCATATTTAGGCAGAGGAACTAGCTGCATTCAACCAGGAAATCACATTGGCATACAGAGAGAACGGTGCTAAATGTTTTTAAATTTGTCCAGAAATGGGGCAATAAAAAGCAACACAAGTTGGTTTGGAATAGGGACATGCTGGTCAACTTTCATCTCTTATTCTAAGTATCTATTTGACATTTTTCCTTTAAAGAATATTTAAGGTAAATTTGCACATTCACCCCACAGCATTACTAGAAAAAAAAATGGGATCTAACCTCATTAAATCATGAATTCCCAGAAAACTCCCTGGAGCTGAAAGTTCTCAGCCATTATGACTTGGCTTAAGTTTCTTTCCAAACCACAGATCTGAATGTGATTAAGCGACACCCAGAAATACCACCAACAACCAGATCTGCACATCACAAACAGTTAAAAGTTAGATTTTCATATTTTCCCCAAATTCTGTAGGTGATCTGATTGTGTGAAAGATTGGGTGGCAAACTGATATTGATTAACCAACCAGCTGATTACTAATTTATCTAGGAAACAGATTAGCATCAGGTCCTCAATTTCTCCGAGAAAGAAGAAAGGACCAAAAGTAGGTCTCTACACTGACCAGCTGAGTATATCCTAGAGGAGAACTCAATTTCTGACTTAGGTAAGGGAGGCAGACATGAGGAAGGTCAAGGAAAACTAACTGCTACTTTATGTGAAGTAGCCTTTTGCAATTGTATGAAAACACAGTCAAATATAAAAGTGTCACTTGTTCTTCACAATGGTCTGTAAGGTAGGCAGGACAGGTAACAATAATAATAAACAGGGAGAAGACCCAAGAAGCTAGAACACAAAGAAGTTATGCCATTTTCCCAAAGTCACAGCCCCAGAACCATACCATGGCTTTCTCTTTTTCTAAACGATGGCAGTAGGGTTGGGGCAAAGCCCTGGGTTTGATCCCCAGCACCAGACACACACACACACACACACACACACACACACACACACACAAATAAGAATGACAGAAAAATAACTGCTATCTTTTGCTAACTCAAAGAAAGTTTATCAGTAGAAAACCAACATGGGGCAGAAACAGCTGGTTTGTCCGTGTGGTGCAGGGCTTTCTCCTGGAGGGACAGTGGCATAGTAGGGTTATTAGTTACGTGGCCCATGACTAGAAAGGTGACTAGCACTGTACGAGCCCTGAAACCAGTGTTAGTCAACATGACCATTTACATTTCAGGACAGCGAGGCATGGACCCTTCACATGGACTGCTGGTCCAGGACGGGTAGCAGAAGAAGCTAAAAAAGCTCTTTCAAATACGTGCAGACATCTGAAGGCAGCAGAGTGTGACTTCACTAATGATTTCAGGAATGTTTCCTGTTAGAGCTGCTTACCAGGTCTCTGCTTTGCCCAAAGGAGACCAAGTTGAGATCAAAACAGCTATCAAAGGACTCACACAACAGCACAACTGTAAGTGCGTACAGTGCTGTTTACTCTGGAATTTTCATCACATTTTCAAACTAACATTTTAAGTTTTACAATTGACTTTGGAAAGTGAAAGTGTGATTAAAATACCTAAGGTTATCATGGAAACATATAGTAGGGTGATTTGGCATGTAACGAAGATTAGATGATAAATCCAGTTGCTGATACTGTCACACGTATGTATACTAATGCTGCAGACTGAGTGAAGAGGCACTCATTACATAGCTACTCAAATGAAAAAGGGAAACAGCTTGTAGAACGATGAGCTGTTTTTCCTAAGAAATAATAAAGAGCACAACTAATTCAATTAAATCCTGGTCATTTAGAGATGTAAAATATTTAGTTCTAATGTTAGAAAAAAACATACGTGATTATGCTTTTATTTAAGTAAAATCAAATGATTCAAACTTGAATGTAGAGATAAAGAAAAAAAGTAGACCAAAATTTTATATATTTTTCTAATGAAAATAAAAAAGCATGAAGATGAAAGAGAGAGAACCAGCATCTGTTCAATGTCCATAGTTCTTTCTTTAACCTTTTTTGTTTAGGTATAAAATATATTCAGTAATGTACAATATGTATACTCATTCTACGTGAACACAGGTGACTTTTGGCACACACACACACCCATACACACACACACACACATCAATGTAACCAGCATTAGAGATACATTTCCAGAGCCCTCATGCCCATTCTAAGTCAGTCTTGTCCAGAGATAACTACTATTCTGATTTTTCTTGCCACAGACTTTTGGCCTGCTCTTGAAGTTGAATAAATGCAATCATGCAGAATAAATTCCTTTTTGCCTGGTTCTTCACTCAACATAATGTCTGTACAGTCTGCCTACATGTATCCATAGCTTTGTTTTATGAATATATGACATTTTTCTTACTCACTGATGGACATTTGTTTCTAGGTTTTTGAAATTGTAAAGAAAGTTATCAAAAACATTTTTGTATGTCTTTTGGTGAACTTTTTTCCACTGCCCTATGAAATTACTGGATTATGAGGCAGGTATGTCTTTATTAGTAAAAAACAGTGCTAACAGTTTCCCTAATTAGTTTGACCAGTCAGTCCCTTATGAATGTTCTAGTTATTCCACATCTTTGTTTATGCTTACCCTTTGTCAGTTCTTTCATTTTAGTCACTCTAAGTGAGAATGCCCTGGAATCTCATTGTATTTCTCTTTGTATTTATTTGATGAATAATAATGTTAAGCATCTCTATACAGACTTCTTGGCCAATTGGGTGATGGAATCATTTTTAAAATTAGTTTATAGTGCTGGGGAGTGTAGTTCAGTGGTACAGTTCCTGCTGAGATTACACAAAACCCTATGTTTAATCACCAACACAGAAAAAAACAATCAGCATATAAAACTTTTTTCTTGTATATTTTTGACAGTCTGTGACATGATGATGCCAAGGAAAATATTTTTTCTATTATAATAGTAATCAGACAGATTTCCTGTGGTTTCTTCTAGAATAGTACTTTTCAAAATTTTCAGTCACTTAATCCATTTGTATTCTTAAAAATTGAAGACTCCAAAGAGTTTTTGTTTGTGGGGATTTATCTAGCAATATTTATCACATTAGCAAAAAAAGAAAAGTTAGTCTCACAGAAATGTATGGTTCAACAGAGAAGAGCATTTTAGTGGCCTTTACAGGTAACTGTGGATATTCTTTGATAGTGTATCAAAACTTAATGTGGATTTGAAACTACACCAATCAACTTGTCATGTTTTGTTACACTGAAAACCATTCATCTACTTGGCACTTGAATAGATCTTTTCACCCAGGCATGATTGTATAATGGCACTTCTTAGTATTAATAAATAGTATTTATTAATATAATAACTAACCTTATCAGAGAAGCATTATTGGGAGCCTGTCAAGCTTACGGTGACAGAAATTGTAACGGTTTTCTTCCATTCATCATTGAAAGTATGCTACCAAATGCCTTAGTTCTGCATAAACACAGATTTTTGTCCTTCTTTAAAAATAAAGCTCTGTGGGGGGGGGAAACCCCACTATTTTCTGTACAATTCACTTGGCCTAGTGCTCTTCCTTGAGCTAACCATTACATGTAGGTTACCATGGGATCACAAAATACAAAATATTAATGTTTAAAAAGAATATTGAGGAGGGTTAAAAATGACAGCATAAGACTGGCCACAAAATACAGCTTCTCTGAGACCCAAAATCAAGGCATGTGTAAAACAACAGCTTGAAGAAAAAAACAAAACAAAAAGCAAAGCAAAAAACAAGTAGATATCCAGGAATGGGAGGGACCTGACCGGAGGAAACACAGTGTGCACACAGAAAAGAACAAATCAGTTGATGAAGCTAACCCAGCTGCTGAGAGGCCTGTCTCCGCTATTGTAAGACAAGCTTGAAAATGGTTCGCAGCTCCAGGGATAAACAACACACTAGACTGGCAACACCAGCCCCAAGCAAAGCCCATGATTATTGTAAACTGAAAGAAAAAAGTAAAAACATGGAGGTTTTACTCTGAAAGTAACTCCTTCCACATAGCAAGCTCAAGAACAAATCCAGTGTAGCACCCACCATACTTGACAGTAGTTAATCAGGAGCCTTTTGGGAAGGAATTAATTGTGTGAGACTGAACTGCCTCTCACGTTTTCTGGCATCACGCTACCACAGCATCTGGGCCACAAGACACAGTTATGGAGAGGGCTCAGGTTAGACATAGACCCCTTATAAATCTGAGCTCAGCTCAAGGACACAAGGCTTTTGCCCTCCAACTTGAGAAACCTGGCTGGTCCTGAGTGCCTTTCAGAGCGGACTGGGCCTGAAAGTGCTGGCATTAAGTCAAGTGGCTTGCTTGACCTCTATCCCCATCGTACCCCACTGCCTATGTCTAACACAGAGCTCTGTGCTCTATTTTCTTTAGTCATCTGCCAACATAACCAGGGATATGCCTTGACTTCAACCTTGCCACAGGCTGGGTGACAGACAGAGAGGCCTCTGGGGCAGGGTGGTAGGCACTTCACAAACCCATAGGCCATAAAGCTTGGCAGAGAAAGACGGGGCTTAGGACATACAAGGCGCACAGAAATGGAAAGCAGATGCAGTGGAGACAGACTTAGAAAAGAAACCACTGTTCAACTGTGCCCACCATTAAAGGCAGAGCAGACGTTATCATTCACACACAAAAACATGAGTGTGGAAACAAAATAGATCTTAGTAGTAACTCATCCTCCCACTCTCATATCTGATGGATTTCAATACTGCAGACTCTGGAAAGAAACCACGCATTCAAAAACAAGAAAAAAATTGTATTTCTTTTTTTTTTTTTTCATTTTTTTGGGGGGCCTTTTTCTTTTTTTCCTTTATGTTGCTGCTTTTCTATTTCTTCTTTCTTTTCTGTTTTTATCTATTCTTTTAGTCCTTAATATGATCCTTTAATCTCACTTTATTCCTTCTCACCTTCCTTTTTAAAATTTTACTTCTTTCATATTCCACTTCCCCATCCCTTCTTACTAGTATTATCAAGCTTTAATTAACCTTTAGCAATTTAGTTGACATACTATTATTGTTGTATTATTTTCTATTGTTAATGGTGGGATAGTTGTTGCAGTCAGTAGATTCTTTTGTATTGTTAAGGGTAACTTTTATTTGTTCTTATGGTATGCCAACATCTATGTTGTTCTTGATTCTTTTAATGTTGATGACTTTCTGGTTATTAACTGATTTTTGTTGTAGGCCAATATCTGCTTTGTCTTTGTGTCATCACATTAACCAGAGAACTGAGGACATGGAAAAGGAAACATGAGAAAATATGGCAACAAAATATCTCCAGGCTGGGCATGGTGGTACATACCTGCAATCCCAGCACTTGGGAGGCTGAAGCAGGAGGATCACCATGAGTTTGAAGCCACTCAGGAAACTGAAGCAGGAGGCCAGCTTGGGCTACATTGTGAATTCAAGCCCAGCCTGAACTGCATGGCAAGATCCTATCTTAAAAAAAAAAAAAAAAAGAATGTCTCCCAAAACTCCACAAACTCCACCAAAGCTGATCCATGGGGTATCTATGGGGAAGAAATCAAAGGCCAATCATATGAATTATATAAAGATACAAGAGATAAGAAAAAAACCAGCCAGGCATGGTAGTGCACACCTGTAATCCCAGCACTCAAGAGGCTGAGATAAGAGGATTGCTTAGAGTTCAAGGTTAGCCTGGGCTACATAGTGAGATCAAAGTCTATTTCAAAGACAGTAAGATATATTATGGTAGCTATTTTGAATTTACTGTTATCTTGTTTTGAAGCCCTGTATTGCATTCATTGTTTTGCTTTTATTGGTTCTATGCTGTTCTATTTTGTTTGATTTACCTACGTCTGATGGTAGGGGCAGCTATTTTGAAAATAACAAGAGGCATTATGGTAGCCATTGTTGATTTCTTATTATCTTGTTTTGAAGTCCTGTATCACTTTCACCATTTTGTTTTGATTGGTTTTATTGTTTTTTTTATCCTTTTAAAATAAAATAAAAATCCTTATGTTTTCCTGAAAAAAAAAAAAGTCAATTACAGAGCAAGATCCCATCTCAAAAACAACAACAAAACAGATCAATAAGGAACTCAGCATGCTCAGATGATATAGCTAAATAGACAGTGGACTTAATAAACAAAATGATAAGTCAGTTTACCTAAGATAATAAGTAAAAGCTAGTTGAGCTACACAGAACAACAACAACAAAGAACATGAATGACTGCCTTAGAAAAGAATTAGAATCTAACAAAGGTGCCAAACAGAAATCCAGAGGCTATAGAGTACTTTTGAAAGTGTGACCAAGGTGAAGACAGTGCTAGAACTAAAATACAGGGTTGATGCAGCTAACCACATACCTAGGAATATCCTAATAACAACAAGAGAATATGGAAAATGGATTCAACAACTGCTAGATGATGTAAAAGAGACTAACAAAAGGTTAATTAGAATTAGCGAAAAATTAGAAGCAAAAGTGACATTTAAAAAACCCTGTTTTCATAAATAACAGAAAACAAAATTTAACATACAGGTAACTATGGAATACAGAATCCTAAATAGCCATAATCAAGACAGAAATGCTTAACCTGGTGGAAGATAAAATAGGAAAAACTCTTGAAGACATACACATACACTTTCTGAAAAGAACTTCAATTATACAAGAAATAAAATCAAGAATTAACAAATGGGATCTTATAAAATTAGCGCAGCAAAAGACAACAGCAAACAGAGTGAAGAGACAACCTACAGAATGGGAAACAGTATTTGCTAGCTATGTCTCAGATAGGACTAATATCTAAAATAAATAAAGAACACAAAAAAATTAGACCCCATCCTCAAATAGACACTTCTCAGAAGTACAAATGGCTAATACGGGGGGGGGGGGGGTTTCAACATAGCAGGCCAATAACCATTAAAGAAATGTAAAGTAAAATAATACTAAGGATCCTTCTTACTTCATAAAAAGATAGGAATAGTAATCTGAGCACTCAGGAC
>PVJX010004368.1:61479-95810 GCA_004027295.1 Dolichotis patagonum
GGGATCTTATAAAATTAGCGCAGCAAAAGACAACAGCAAACAGAGTGAAGAGACAACCTACAGAATGGGAAACAGTATTTGCTAGCTATGTCTCAGATAGGACTAATATCTAAAATAAATAAAGAACACAAAAAAATTAGACCCCATCCTCAAATAGACACTTCTCAGAAGTACAAATGGCTAATACGGGGGGGGGGGGTGTTTCAACATAGCAGGCCAATAACCATTAAAGAAATGTAAAGTAAAATAATACTAAGGATCCTTCTTACTTCATAAAAAGATAGGAATAGTAATCTGAGCACTCAGGATTGCTGAGAGTTCAAGCCAGCCTGAAGTACATAGTAAAAACCCTGTCTTAAAAAAAAAAAATCACATAAAAAGGACCCCTGAAAGAATGGCCATCATCAAGAAATCAAGTAACAAATGCTGGTGAGGCTGCAGGGGGAGAAGGAATACTTCTAAATTGTTGGTGGGAATGTAAATTAGTATAAGCACTATGAAAATCAGTATGAAGATTCCTTCAAAAATCCAAAGACAGAAATTCCATTCAAGCCAGTTATTCCCCTTCTACGTATCTTTCCAGAACAGTTAAAGACATATGACAATGATACATGCATACTCAAGTATACAGCAGCACAACTATTAATAGCTGAATCTTGGAATTGGCCTACATGTCTATCAACAGATTAATGAATATAGAAAATATGGTACTTGTGTGCAACAGAGGACTACTTTACCATAAAGCATAAATTTGAATCATTGGTAAGAAAATGAATGCACTTTGAAACCATGTTAGGTGGAATAAATTAGACACACATGCATAAATATCAGTTTCTCTTATAGGAGAAACCCAAAATATAAGAAAAGAGCAAAATAAAAGGTAATAGGAAACAGAGAGAGATACCCTTTGCAAATGGCAAGGAGGCAAAGAGATGGAGGAGACATAGGAAAGGGAAGGGAATTAAAATGAGTTATGTACATCAACTCCCCATGATGCATGTAATCATACACTACAAACATGTACTAGCAAAAATTAAAATTTAAAAAAGAATATTAAAGGGAAATATACTCCACAGTCAAGATTTAGTAAAAGTAATGAACTCTATTGTTTCATCAAGTGAACATTCTAATGTGAACTGGCTTTTTACTTACCACTATGAGATTATGATTATCAATAATACAATGACTATTAGTACAGTACAGTATTGGCACCACTTAGATTTGTGCTTAAGTACGAGGAGTTTTATGCACTACTCCTTTTGCACCATCAGTGCAAGTGTCAACACAGTACATATGCATGTTACATCACGATACTGTCATAGAAATACATTTGACAACACAGACTCTCTAAACAGGTCTTAGCAAAGTCCAGAGATTCTGGGACCATATTTAAGAAATACTTTGGGGGGAGGATGCTGGGGATTTAAGTGCTTGTTTGGTAAGCTCAAGGTCATAAGTTCGATCCCTGGTACCCCCCCTCCACCAGAGAGCTTTAGTGTTTTACCTTTCATAATTAAGTTTTATAATCTACCTCAAAATAATTTTTGTGTATGGTATGAGGCAGGTATCTTAGATCCCCCCCCATACCCAGTTACTCCAGCATAAATTACTGAAACACCATCTTTTATTCCCCAAGTCTGGTACCTCTTATCATAAATTCAATGATTATAGATATATCATCTGTTTCTGATGTTTCCTACCACTGGCTTACTATGTGCCAATTAATGAAAAATTTATAATAATATTTTGGTAATTTTAAATCTTTCAACTTTGCTATTATCTGGTAATTTTTTTTCTCATGTTGCAGATTGAAACTGGAGCCTTTGCATTGAGTTACACCTCCAGCCTCTTTTGATTTTTTTTGAGACAGTGTTGCTAGGAGGCTGGGCTCAACTTGCCATTCTCCTGACCCCACCTCCCAGAGCGCTCAAACTTCAGCTGTATACCACCATCACCAGTTTCTAATTTTATTTTTTGAGACAGTGTGGACTATCCTCGTACCTTTATATATTTTTTAAATTACATAAACTTTAGGATGTTTGTCAATTTCCACTCCCCCCAATTTCACAGTATTTAAGCTGCGATTATACCAATTTATAGATACTTTGAAGGAAACTGACATCATAATGACAATCAAAATACTGTTTTAATCTGAATCTCTAAGAAGTTAGTACAAGTATTTAGAGCTTCAATTTCCTACATGTGAGAAAAAAATGATCTTTGTGGGTTCTGATTTTAACTTGTTAATATATTACTATATATTTCATGTATTTGTAAGTCAAAGACCAAGGAGAAGTGAGAATAACTGAGTACCTGCTACTCAGTGCAGTGGAACATACTCTTCCTCTTTCACACCATCCTCTATCCTTTCCTAGGTATACATTACTCTGAAGTGTGGATTTGTAACTTCCTTAATTTATCATTTTACTGCAATAGGCCATTCCTAAATAATAAATTGAGATGCAGCCATTTAAACTCCATATATTACATTGTAGAAATAGCCTCTTGATTTTCCCCCTTAGTAGTGTGAATTTTAATTAAATTCATGTGTGTAGCTATTGTGAAGGATCTTTTATCTCAAAGTTGTCTAGTTCACTATAAAACACAAAGTCTAAAATGGATAATCTCTAAATACTCTTCTAGATATGAACTTCTAATTTTGCTCTTTATAAAAAAAGAGATATATAGTTTAGTCTAACAATAAACAGTAAAACCTTGGTTTGCGCACATAATGCGTTCTAGAAACGTGCTTGCAATCTAAAGCACTTGTCTAGTGAGGCAAATTCCCCCATAAAATAAAGAAAACACAAAATATAAAGAAAAATAAATTAACCTGCACTTACCTTTGAACAATTTTGTGGCTGGTGTGAGGGAGAGGAGAGAAAAGGGTTGTTGTGCAGGATGACTTTCACTAACAGATTCACTGCTACTGGCTCAGTATTTTTCTTTTCATGCAGCTTCAATAAGGAACCTATCCAATGACACTTTGCATCCTTTTGAGGATCTCATGGAAATGTGGCATTGCGCGGTTGTTAAACAGATTTCTCTTATGCACTGCACTGGCCTTATTCAGATGGTGCTTTTCTACAAAACTCTGCACTGTTTCCTATATTTTACACACATCTCATTTGAAGTAAGGGACTCTTCTTTTTCTCCTCTTCTCCAGACAAGATCCTCCCTACCACCTCTTGCTGTAAGGAGATGATCACCTACAATCCCACAGTAAGAGAGAAAGAGAAACAGAGAGACAGAGACAGAAAGGAAGAACTACTGGTTCATTTCTAATCTTATAACATTCAGTGTCACATACTACTTGTAAGAAATTGCTCATTTATTAAGTTAAAATTTATGAGAAAAGTTTGCTTATTTATGGAACACTCACTCACAATCCAAGATTTTACTATAGTTTTGATCGTAAATATGAATTGAGGTTGACTGATTAGGAACACAAACTCTGCGAAGTGTCACAAGATTACTGTCAGAAATGTGGCAAATTTTTCAAATTTCTTGAAAATGATACTTCAATAGGCACAACAAGGTTTAAAATGTCACATGCCATGATCAGGGGAAAAAAAACAATTCACAATGCAAAAAAATGCAAAGTTTATTTTCTTAAATAAAATACTATATTCATATCTATACAAATAATTATTACAACCATTAAAGTGTTACATTTAACAATAAAAATTTCAAAACTTTAAACAAGAGCATGGTTCAGGATATTCACACCCTAATACAATGCATTTGTAAAAATGTCAAAATAAACAGGACCTATTCTTATTTACAACTGTAGGACAATCCTGATCATATTATACGTATCTTTTCTGGATTCCATTACAAAACAAATTAATTTCCATTAGAATTATAAACCAGGTGTTTTACAGTAATAGGACACAGTGCACAGCAGATCTTGCTGGCATAGTAACAGATACAAATATTATACTATTGAAGCAGTAACATTAGTTTTTTTCCTAGTAACTGCCCTATGGTAAGATCACCCAGTGTGTCTATGAATAATTTTTGAAGGTAATGTTCTCAGATTTTTCAATTTTTTTTTTTACCAAAATGAAAATATATATATAGAAATAGATATAGATATATAACCTGCTGAAAGTGGAAGCAAATCTTTTCTTCACAGTAACACAACTGCAGCATGTTAAGCAACACTGTCTGGTCCCTCTCTTCTTGGAAGATCAACAGTTCAATTCCCCAGTAAAGTTTGCCACTATCGTCAAGTCCAGCGTCTCAGTGACCTCACAGATGAAAGTGATTTTTTTAAGACTTCAGGGCGGGAGGGTGGAAAGGTCTCAAAAAAGTGAAGAAGGGATTTAAATGGATCAGACATTAAGCTCCTATGAAATAGTATGGTGTATCGCTGCACACACAACCCCAAAAATAAAAGATTATCTTCTTAAAAAAATGTATTACATTGTAAGTGCAATTGTCCTCTATCACATGAAATCTCTATGACGGATTATGTAGTCATCCCAAACAACACCAATATGGATATTATGTCCAATATTTTCAATCTGACTCATGATTGTGAAGGGTCTGACTACATAAGTGTGCAAGAAAGAGTACAGTATTTGTGCGATTCTAGAAATAAAGATGCTGAATGACCACCATATACAAGCTTTATATTTAAAAGTTTTGCTACTAACTAGTTTTGTTTTTTTTTACAAGATCAGTTTCAAAGATGGCTCAGATAATGATAAGGCAACAGTGAGAAACATCGACTGTACTTGTCTTCTAGGAGGTGTTTGATTACACGGCATGTACCATCCCAGCTGGTCCTTTACTGTAACAGAGCAGTGGACAAGTGATATGCTCCAGTATCTGGTCTAAGGACCAGAGGCACAGTTTCAGTTAAAGTGCAGTACCAGGATAGATGCATGGGAACAGAACCAGGTCTGCATCCAACAAGGTCCTCAATGTTCCCCTCCCCACAGAGTAGCTGGACTGCCTTATTCTGCATGTGGTGGCCTCCACAGAGTCCAATGCACACACTCTCTAGGTTTTACTCTAGTAGAAACCCAACACAGAAAGAGTAGATGCAGAATATAGTTAAATGAAAAAGGACCCTTTTCTGTACAACTTTGGGAAAGCAAAAACAGTTAACATTCAGCCAAAAAGGCATCTCAAAAAGAAATTAATTTCTGCCTTTAATTGCATATCAGTATCATAAAACCATCACTCAAGGGATTACTCCAAATTGTGTAGCTAGCCATTGGCTATTATTATTGACCTCTGATAGGTATATTACCTCCAGGTACAGACAGCATTTGTCTGGACAGAATTACAAAGACTTCCAGGCTCCTAAGGATATCGATCCAAAGCCATTCACTTGCCCTTTCTTCACTGGACCATGGGGAAAAAAAATGAGTCCACCAAACCAAGGAAGAGAGCCACATGTCACACTGAAATATTTTGGATCAATTTTGAACTATTGTTTTCAAATATGTTGTTGCTCCTGGCACCATAGTGGTTCCAAAGCCTGAAATCATGAATCGCTGATTGAGAGTATGATTCACTAACACAAAGTAGGCCTAATAATTGTTTCAAGAATTATCCTGCTAAAGAAATGACCAGGCTACCTGTCACCTGTTTGACACAGAGAAAATGGAAGAAAGAAAGAGCCTAAGAACTATATGTCAAAGGAAGAATAAAGCTGAGAAAATGCATATTAATAAGTCTTTAGCCTTTTTCAAGATTTTAAACTTTTTACCTCTACTAAAATGTGCTTCTAACACTTTTTGGAAGCACAAGTTTTAGCCTCTCTATAAAGGTATAATATCAGAAGGCAAGAACAAGGCAAGTGACATAATTCTATACTTTAAGAAAGCTGATTTTGGCTGGGGATTTAGCTCAGTGGTACAAGCGGCTGCCTGGCAAGTGTGAGATCATGAGTTCGAACCCTGGTACAAAAAAAAAAGCTGATTTTAAGAAGTTGATCTGCATTGCATTTCAACATAATTGGGATATGTGACTGGAGATTGCTGCAAATCACATTCCCTCCATTTCCACAGTTTAATTTTATAAATCATGGTCTCTGTGGAAATCTCATGTCTTACTTAGAAAAAGGATACTACCTCTAATAGCCAAAAAATTCTTGCAATAAAAACAAGAATTTCCTGCAGTGACACAAAACGTGACATCCCAAGGTAACCTGTATTTTTAAAAAATCAAAATGCCTTTATCTCATCTATGACTGACATATTTAACAAACTCATTGACAAAGTTAAAATATAAAGAGAAGTGAAAATTTTCACTTCATTAGAACTGTTAGGAAAGGAATCAGCCACTTTTCATAACTGAATCTGTGATCAATAATGATAAAAGAGAAATGATTTAACCTATGACTCAAACATTTGTGGATTTCAATAAATTATAAAATTATTTGGCTTATATAGTCATGTTAATGAGCAAAAAATAATATTAAATTTACTTTAAGCAAAACTGACTGCATTTTCTGCCATTCCTTTATCAAATATTCTGTCCAGATATCGCAAGATAGTTGATAACAAATTTATTCCCCCAAAACCATGTAGTTCTAATAAAAAAAATACTGCTAGTAAGTGCTTATGCTTTTAATAGGAGTACTACGCTGTGAACATGTACAGAATTCAGCCCATTTACGAAATGATCTATACCACATGTATGCATTATGTCTATAAGGTAGAAACCCAGTTATTTGCAGATGGCCGTATCTTTCTTTAGATGGTCAAAGAAGCCTTCCTGAGACTCATTCAGTATCAAAGTATTGAATTCTTGGAAAGAAAGTTCTGAGAAAATGCAAATGCTATCTCTGCGCACAGCTAAGCAGTAAATGTAGTGAATGCAAGAGAAAGACTTGTGTGCTGCAATATTTAAACTGAGCTTCTCAGTCAGACATGGTGATGCTGGCCTATCGTCCTAGTTACTCAGAAGGCTGAGGCAGGATGATTATTTTAGCCCAAGAGTTTGAGACTAGCGTGGGCAACACAATCAGACCTCATCTCAAAAAACAAATAAAAAAAATCTCCTCAGTCAATACCTTAGCTCCAGCCATCTCTACCAGTCTCCAGTTCTTCAGGACTCAACAGCCACTGCTGTGCAGTGTGTGTGTGAGACAGAAACAGAACAAGAAGACAGGGAGAATGAATGGCCAGAGGCATAGAAAACTTCCCTTCTTGAAACTGGCTAGATCTTTCAAGCACAAATTAAAAGCTAAATGTTAAAGTTTAAAACTCAAGAGAATTAAAAAAGCAAATCATGACTCTTGGTTTTCACCCATAACAAAGTTTTTAATTTTTGTGTCTATCCACCATCTTAAGTAATTTATTCCTGAAGCTTTCCTATTCTTCTCCAGGACCTTTTTGAAGGAAAACAACACAGGTTTCTTTTGTTCACACTTTTTTTTTTTTTTTTTTTTTTTTTTTGCCCCCAGGGAGGCTGCTTTAGTTGGCAGCAGAAACAGGAATGTTTGGTGAGAACAGTGCAAGAGGCACAAACAGCCCTTTCGCTGAGTCTTTAGAAGAGGTATTTATTGGATGTAACTGCTCTGACCAGGCCATGAGAGGCTTCCTTAGAATGGAAAAAACATGTTGGGCCCTGGGCTCACTCCTTCAACACAGTAGACAGGACAATTTATATGCATCTCTCCCATCTCATCTCATCTCATTTTTGGCAGAATAAAACAACAGAAAGTCAGGTTCAACAGGTTTAAGAAAATGAGTCTATACACAGCAGTTGCTTTCTTAGGTTTTCTTAAATTTTCAAAATTCAATATATGTGTTTCTCAATTTATCTTTAACATCAGAGAGGTCTTTAAAAACTCCACTCGCATCAAGTTTTCCTGTTTTTTAGCAGGTTTCAATTTTCCATTTTGAGATGGCAGGCCTATTTTTTTTTCAAATTTTATTTAGTTTTTAATTGACATAAAATCATATGTATTTATCATGTATAACATATTCTGAAATATTTATACACTGTGGAATAGTAAGGACCAGTTTATACTTTAAAACCTGTTTTCATACTCTCACACATTCACATACATATATACTTTTTTTGAAACACCATTTCACATCTACCATTAAGAAAAATAACAAATTCATCTTAATGTAATTCATCTCATTCTTATTAAGGGTAACAATGCAATAGACAATACCATATTTAAAATATAAATATCAGTAAATAAAAATACTGAGGATTTAAAACTCTGTTCAGAAATATTTTAAAAGTAAGGCTCAAATAAATGTGTAGATTCTAAATACATTATTTACTGATGGAAAAGAAAGAATACTAAACCAAACTCAACTGAGGACTGGCAATGTAAGTCAGTGCTACAGTGCTTGCCTAGCGGAAGTTCAACGCCCAATGTCAGGGAACAAAAAAGCTAAAAAATTCAATTGGTGAAACACCACTCATTAATTGAACTCATGAAAAACTCTACAGTGTAACTACTTTTTATCCTTATGGACTGATGCAAACTGCAAGTACAAAAATGAAAAATATTTATGTACTTTACTTTTCAGGTCTATTTTTAAGGCCGTCTAAGGAAGACTCTTGCTTTAAAGGATCTTGGCACATTCAAGGAAAATAGGATTCCTTACTTTGAAGAATAATTCATGGAATTCAGATGTTTTACGAAAATTATAATTAAGAAAAAAGCCTCTATTTAAATCAACCCTAGGGAATAAAGGCTGATTAAACAACCCATTTATTTGCCAATACTTGGCTGTAGCAAGGATATTTAACTTGACATCAATTTAACACTGACCACAGTATAAAAATTGTTTTAGATGTTATTAGCCAGCACTCATTATGTGTCACTGTGTCTTATCAAGTTGCCCATATTTTAGACAGCATCTCAACTACCTCAAGTACTTTAAAAATTATCAATAATCAAGTTTCAAATCTCAGTTCCTTCCTTCTACCCAGCACACTGCCAAGATGATCTCCCTTAACCTCCAATTGATTAATAGTCAGAGACTATAAAATTACAAATCAAAC
Source organism: Dolichotis patagonum (assembly GCA_004027295.1). Lineage (NCBI taxonomy): Eukaryota > Metazoa > Chordata > Mammalia > Rodentia > Caviidae > Dolichotis > Dolichotis patagonum. The sequence continues at coordinate 70,471 of PVJX010004368.1, forward strand.
ATGGAAATGTAAATCTACTTCAAAGATTAAAAAAAAGTATACTGTACAGCTAAAAATGAAAGCTAACTTGTATTTGACAAGCTAACATCTCTGACATGGCCTCCCTAGCATTCAGAAGATAACTGAAAATTGATTACACAAATACAAAGAGGAAAAAAAAAGCACGAAGACACACATATACAACCCTCTCTTTGTGTACGTATAAGCATGTGAGCACACACAAGGACATTTGTAACCTCACCCAATACCATTACATGTACTTTATCTACTTAGACAGCTGAACTGCAATCATGGCCTAAAATATGGCTTATGTTATGGGCAGGTCTGTTTGAAGACTGCTTGGAAGAGTCAGAGGCAGAAGAGTTTGCTATTGTAAGCAAAGGTGACATTGCTGAGCCATCGGGAAGAGCAGTTGCTATTTCCGGAAACAAGGATGTCATATTAAAGTTAGATAAGTGAGAGTTGGTCATGTGCATTGGTGGCATATCAGGCAGAAGAGGAAAACTTGGCTGAGCGAAGCCAACAGGTCTGGGAGGAGATAAAATAGATCCAAATCGGTTATTTAAACTTCCACTGTTTACTTTCTCTGTGGTAGGATTTGAGAACATCTGGTTAGAAAAGTAGGGGATTGAAATATCATTGGACAGCGTAGGATGAGCAGGAGAATATGGGGGATAGAAAGAGGGTAGAGTATTTTGAGGATCTACTGGGATGAGGGCTGGAGTTCGAGTGGCACTAGGCTGAGTGACCTGTGGAATGAAAGAAGCATTAGCATTTATTGGTGGGTTCATGCCACCCTCAGGAATAAAAGGAAAACCAAAATTTTGGGATAATGAATGCTGGTCAGGACCTGAATTATCATTAGGTACTTGAGGACTGTCAGGCATGAAGCGAACAATACTTCCTCTCTTCTCTGTAGCAGGCTGTTGACGTCCAAGAATCATACTGCCACTAGTAGAGAGAGGAAGATGGGGAAGACTTGGATCAAAGACATTACTATGTCTTTGGTTTCCGGAACGATTCCTTTCAGGTTGACGAATTTTGGAACTACCACTGTCTTGTAAGGGATGTCTTGACCTCTGGGGAACTGAAGTATTAGCTTGACGTACAGGAGGCCCTTGCTCAGCACTTCCATGAGACACAGATGGATGTGGCAGAGCTGGCCTTGCAACCCCATGCATGTTTGTTGTGACAGGAGGGTTCATGTGGCCTTTAGTCCCATGACTGTCAGTAATCCTCATGGGATTAGACTTCTGTACAGAAACATTGGGACTTGTGTTTCGACCTTGAATATCTCCTGAAGAAGAAGAACTTGAAAAGGGAATATTCAAGGTACTATTCCTGGTGTTAATTGCACCTAAAGACATATCACAACTTTCTCGATTCTGACTCTCACTATCTCTTCTAATATGGATACTTTCATGAGTTGGGGGACAATTATATTCAACTGCAGAGGATGGACCACACTGTGTATTCCTCTGATGTTCTGAGAGTGATCTCTGGCTCCCAATGACCTGATCACTAAGGTGAGGAGCAAGCAAACTCTGCATGAAACTTTGGTGACATGTATTTTCACTGTCCCTTGGTGGGATAGCATTTCCTGTTGGGATACTCTGAACTGGTGGGTAAGGTAATCTCTTTTGACGGTCAATTGGTGGTGGCCCAGTGTTTTGGCTAATTCGAAAAGCCTGGGACTGCATACTCCGCAATGATGATACAGAGTTACCTATTTCATTATTTCTTGAAGACTGTACTTCAAAATTACTCTGGGGCTGCTGACTGGCTCCACTTGGTTTAAATGTCTGACAGTCAGAAAGGCGGATATCTGAGGCAACAGTATGGTCTACACGACCCTGCATATTATGAATTGCCAAGCTCTTATTTCTGGGAACATCAAGATAGCTTCTCATTTCAAGCTGATCTGATATTCTGGAACCTTGAATCAATATACCCATTCTCTGCTCTGAATTAGAAGATGTCTTTCCAATGAGTGCCTCAGCAGAGTAACTTGAAACTCGATTTCTCTCTGGCCTATGTGGAGTACAAGTCATGTCTGAAGATCTAGTCACAATACTTGGCTGGGACACCATCTGCTGCTCTAAGCCTCTGGATGTCAAAAGCCTTTGCATTGGATTATGCCCAGATACATGTTCAGAAGAGACCCCTGAACCTTGCTGTCTGCTTCCAACATCCTGTTGCTGGTGCATAATCTCTTGATTGAGATGGTTCTGGGGGTGGCTGTGGTGATTCCGGCTAGTTGAAGGGTTTTCACAGCTCTTCTCTGGCTGGGAACTTCCAAAGTGTTGCTGCATCTGCTGCTGCATCTGTTGATGGTGGGGATGTGGCTGACCACTCTTGGTTCGGGACTGGTCAGTTGCATGGTGCTTTGGTTGTAGGGAAAGCTGAGAGCTCTGAGTGCCCTGAACAAGATTCCTCTTTTTCTGCATTTGAACTTCCTGCTGTAGAGTTCGCTGTTGGTGCACATTATGGGGCTGAGAGTGGACAGCATTCTCTGCATGAGGCACATGATGCTGCAGTTGATACAGATGATGTCTCTCTCTTAACTGTCCCGCTTGCTGTTGTTGCTGCTGCTTAATGTAGAGATGGTTACTGTGAAGGTGAGATACCCCTTGAGGGGGAACATGCTGCTGCAGGGCCTGCAGATGTTGACTTGCCTGAGTTTGCTGCTGTTCAGCAACTGAAGGCTGAGAACTACACTGAACTTCTGTTTGCCTCAATGCAGAGGTCACAAAGTTGTTACCAGGTGGAAACAATCGTGTAAGGCCATCTCCATGTGCTGGATTGCTAACAGGCACAACTGAGTTTGAAGAGTTGGGAGGGATCTGACTAACCATCATTTGAGCTTGGTCAGAAATGCTATCTGGAGTTCGACTCATCAGGGACATATTTTCAAGCCTGAGAGCGGCTGGCTGACAATGCTTTTGACGTTTGGCAGATGACAGTAGCAGATCATCCTGGACAGCACGCTTGGCAGAATCTTTACGGTTTTCGTGATTTGGTTTTAAAAGGGGCTCTTGAATCTGTGAATTTGGTATGGTAGTAGCCATAGTATTTAGCTGTTCTTGGGAATATTCTGTCATCAGAGATGGCCCAGGAGGCTGGCTGCCATAGGAGCTAGATGAAACAGTTAGATTCACTGTCGTAGGAACAGTTGTTTGGTCTGAAGTTTGGGATAAACCCGCACAACTGACCAGAGGATGGGTGATGCTGCTTTGGTGGATAAGATTATTCACACTTAAACTGGTGAGGCTTGGTGGTTGAGAAGCAGCAGTCTGCAACGAGGCATTTGATGTTTTAATTCCTAGAGAACAACTTGGTTTTTGAAGGGGTCTTTCCCCCGTCACTTCAACTGAATCCTGAGAGTTAAATTCACTTGCTGTTGTTTCTCCCTGTCCTGTGCCACTCTCTTTAGGGATATGTGATTTGAAAGGCTGGTCTCCCTCCAAAGATGATGCTTCAGAAGACTTTGAAGTAACCTCTCTCATATCAGCCTGGATGCCAACTCTTCCCTTCTCGACGTTCTCCTGGTCAAAAATAGCTCTTGCTGCAAGAGCTACTATATCAGTTTGCTCTACAAAGGTACAGCTGTCACATGTGCTAGTTGTTGTACTGCTGGTCACATCTTCTCTAGTTGTTTCAGGAAGCATGGATGCAACTGAGAAGCTACGACTACTGCCAGAGCTGGTTGACATGGGAGAGTCAGCCTGCCTGGTGAGCAGAGAACCATTCATAACTTCCTGATCAGGGAGGCAGGAATGCTGCTGTGGTGGATCACTGTCTTCACTGTTCATCAGTAATAGTTCCTGTTTGGGATGTAAATCCACAGTGGAATCGACTACCTTAGAATTTTCTGAAGAAAAGTCAGGATGATCAATTTGGACTGCAAGAGACAATTTTTGAGGGTCTTTTTCTTTAGCAAGATCAGACAGCAATGTAGTTAAACCTTGCCCCTTTAAGAGACCTGCAGCTTGCACTGTATCTGATGAACTTGGCTCAACCCTGCAAGGTTCTGTGATGATTTCTACCTCAGAAATGCAGTCCGTATTTGTAGTGCTTGTGGTGGATGACAAACCAGAAACCTGAGAAACCAAAATCTGGGGATCACTTGGAGATGGAATTAATGCACTGGCTGAAGTGCAGGACTTGGTAGCATCTGACAATGCTAAACTAGTTGGTGGTCTATCCTGAGATGTCTCTTGTTCCAAAATGGGCACAGGATCTTTGGATTTTTCTGGGGATGCTGCAAAATGTTCACTTGTTACAGATTCTTGGCAGGGTGAGCTAGATGCTTCTGCTGACTTAGATTTGGACACAGATTCAGGCATTACTGATTCAGAATTTAGAACATCCAAAGAATGTGAAGCAGAAACACTAACATTATTTGCTTCAGACACAGTGACAGATGGTAGAACAACAGGGAGGCTTTCCAGCAGTCCATCATTACATGGTGACTCTCCTGAGCCTTCAGTTCTGGGGCAGTCTAACTTGCCTACTTCTCTGACTGGATTCAGGGGACGTGCTGGTTTGCTAGCTGCTAAGTGTTTCTTGGCACCTGGCTTCTTAGTTAACCTTTTTGACTTCATGGCTGGTGGCAAACAAGCAACAGTGCTTATTGAAGAAGTAGTCACAAGATTATAAGTACTGGGAAGAGTGGCTGAATTATCTGTTGTCATGGGAGGTACTATATTTGTAGTTAATGAAACACAGTTAGCTGGGGTGGTTTGACTATTTGCAGCAGTTTGAGGACTGGCAGAGGGACTAATAGACAGGTGTACACAGCTTTGCCCAGCCATCTGTGATATGCTTTGATTGAGGCTGGCCAAAGCACCAAATGTATTCAGGGCAACATTGGTATTTGGATCTTCGCTGGTGGTGGGTTGAATAATTTGCATAGGGGTTTGACTTGTAGTTGCTGATGAAGACATCACAGGCTGCAAAGCAAAGAGCTGTCCATTTAAAGAGATGGTCTGAGGCTGTTGTTGGTTAGACATGGTAACAGAAAAAGTCTGTGTTGAACTAGATGCTGATAAAGATGAAGGCCTTGGTAATATGTGGACAAGATGCTTTCCTCCAAAAGTCTGTGGGGTAGAAACATTTTGCACTGAATTACTAGAGCCTACTATAGCACTGGCTCCATTGACAGGGAGTCGAACAGAACCAGGAGGTGGAGCAGAAAGGAGTGGCAATGGATTCTGATTAGCTGCCTGTATGATGACTATCTGTTGACCTACTGTTTGGTTTGGAACCTCTGCCCTCATTACTGTTGGGCAGGGGGTGGTGCTGGGTGGCTGAAGAATGATAACGTTTTGATTAGCTGAAGCTCCATTAACAGCTGGTGCAACTGGCTGAGCCATCTGAATCACCTGCATTGCTGAATTCAGTGGAAGAAGATTTTTTGGAGGTTGAGATTTAACTTGTGGCTGGGAAATTAGTGGCTGCATAGGTAAAGGTGGACAAGAAGGCAAGGTAACAACTACTTGCTCAACTGGCTGTCCATCTGCTGGAAGGGAATTATTTAAACTGATGCCTGTAGTCACATGTCTACTGTGGTTGCTTATGGTGGGGCTGGTACCACACTCACTCAATACTGGAGTCACAGTGGAAGATGGTGTCTGGCTTAGGGGCTGAATAGTGTTTCCTGCCAGTTGCAAAGTAGTCCACGTTGTCTGTGTGTTTCCAGCTGAAGATATTCGGGTAAGGCTGTTGATGTTTTTCAAATCTGAAGCACTAGCACTTGAAGAAGACAAAGAACATGAAAGAGTCCAACTACTGTCCAAAGGATTTGTGGAAAGTGTGCTTACTGGACTGGTGGTCTTCCCTACTCCAGGGGCAGAAGATGCCACCACTGTGGTTGTGTTTGTTGAGTCTGTACACTTGCTAGTGCTCAGTGGAGAAGGATTTCTTGTAGGTCTGGGAGGCTGGGACCAGACTGTTGTGGTAACTGAAACAACAAAGGTGTTTTGCAAATCACTTCTGCAGTTCTGAAGGCTTAAGCAGGACTTGGTTCCATGGTGTACTTTAGTGGCAGTGGCTGAGGAGCTGGGGGAGACATTTGTGAGACAGGGGGATGTCTTCTTTAATAATTTGGTGCTGTCTAACCCACTGTTATTTTCAGAAGAACTTTGATCATTTGGACATGTGTGTGAGGAAGGATGCTGATGAGGTTCAGGACCAACTGATACAGCAATCAGTGAGCCACCGGTGGCACCGAGCACACTTGCTTCACTTTCAGAGGTGGGAAGCTCAAGAATATTTTGAGCAGAAATGGTAGCAGGAAGACAAAGAGGAACAGGGTGATTGGCAGCCAATGCAGAAACTGTGTTCTGATGCCATGGCTTGTTTTCAGACGGGTAAATTCCAGAAATAGACACAGGAGTCACAAGATTGCATGTTCTCTGTACTGGCACCACATTGGCTGTTTGCTTCTGTAAATTATGACCAACATTAAAGGTTATACCCTGAACCGTTGTTCCTTGACTATTTCCACTAAGCTGACTCCCATTGGAATAAACAATGATATTTTTCTGAACCTGGTCACTTGGAATAACAACAGATACCTTTGAGTTTTTAAGGTTTCCTTTCCAGTGGATTGTGGGGTCATCATATAAGCATATGTCATTTGCTTTCAGTAATTCAATATAGCGGCCATTTTCTTTTTGGATTTCTTCCAGTTGTTTCCGTAGCTTTTTAATTTCTTCAGCTATAATATTAAAAATAAAAAGTTAAAAACACAGGTGCAAGTCAGTATAACTTGAAAAAGAGCTACACACTAAACTACTGAATTTTTTCTACATTCCAAATACTTTGAGAATCTTCAGAACTTTGCTAACATAAGTTTCTTCTTCTCTTTAAAATGTTATTTCAAACACCTATCCCATCCTCTTAAAAGTACGTATTTTTAAAGGCCAAACACTAGAAACTCATTCACAATGTAGAAATCTCAAAATATCCAATCCAAAAATTTCTGATAGTGCAGCTACACAGATGAAGCAAGGGACATCATGGTAATATAATAGGAAAAATAACACTAAATATTCCTATAATGCCACTTAAATGCTGCAACAGCTAACATGGCTTGCAGTGGTAACAGACTATCTCATAAATGGTTTTAGTTTCTATTTTACACTTTGAAACAATGGAGACTGAAAGGAATGAGAATGTGTCAGCTGTTAAGTTCATGGAGTACCAAAGATATACTGACAATGGATCTACAGTTTCCCTTGTTAGGGCCAAGATAGATACACTGCCGAGCAAGGAAGGTCTGCCACAGCCCGCTTTTTTTTTTCCCCTCTCCTTACTATGGGGGCAACTTTGGCTAATGATATTTATGCTCTGCAACCCCTTACATCCTCATCTGCCTGGGCATAATAGTAGGTATTCTCACCCTACTCCATCAAAGGTAACCTGAAATGAAAACTTCCATTCAATAAGGATGAGCTGAGACTAGCAGATCATTTTTCTCAGATTTTTAAACAAAGAGACAAAGATGTCAGTGTGCTGTTGATATTCAAAGTCATTATGAACCAAAAAATAATGATCTTTGCTCTCACTGCACATTTACTTACTGGTACTTCTCACTCATTATCTCACTCAATGATAATGATAATCACTAACATTTATCAAGTATTTACTGTGTGCTAGGCTTTACTCTAAATGCTTTACCTGTAATTGCTCTTTTAATCTTCATAAGAACCACAAATGGGAGCTATCTATCAGTATCATTATCTTTATATGCAGGAAATGGGCTGAGTATTTATGTAATTTGCCTAAAATCAGCCAGGTTGATACTATAATTATCTTCACTTGAGGATAAGGAAACCTGAGGCACAGAGAGGTTATGTAACTGGCCAAAAGGTACTTAGTGCAAAAATGAAGCTGACTTAAGAGCAGGTGGGCCTGACTCCAAGGCCACTGCTTCGGTCCCTGCACAGGACCATCTGTGGAGGAGGAAGAAGCCACTTGGATACAAAAAGGGGATACAGCAAGACACACAAAAAGAAGCAGATTCAATAACAGAAGAGATGACACTGTATCCAAACTTAAGCTGCTTCAGGTGTTGGCCCCAACTCCTGGCCTACCTACTCAGTTTTTTCTAAATCCCATACACCTAGTATTTTTGCAATACCTTCACTTTCCCTAAGTCACTTGACTGCCTTGGCCTCTGCTCTCTGAACTCAAAGGAGCCTTCATTAGAAAACACTGGCCTTGCCATCTCTTTGTTAGGTGTTTCACAACAGCTGCCAAACAAATATTCTTATATCTGACTGCTCAATCTAAGGGCCTGGGCCATAAAACATAGCTGACCTAGAGGACAGTGAGCTGTTATTTAGCTAAATTAAACAGATAATTCTGAATGCTGACCTCATAGATATGCTTTCAAGTATCCTTCCAAACCATTAAAAGAAACATAACCCAGCTCTGTCCCTACCTTAGTGAGTTCTGCCTTGCTTCTCTCCTTTTAAGATGGCCTACTGAGCTGCCACAGGAAATTCTCTCTGAGAGCCATAAATAAAGGAAAATTCAACCTGGTCTACCATCCTCAGCTTTATTCTTGCCTGGGATATTTTTCTTTTCATTGTCTCTCCAGTGCTGGTAGAAAAACAGAACTCATTTAACAGCATTAAAATAAAAGCCACCTCTATCTAAAAATCAAGAATCATTAAATAATCAGACAGTATGATGCATATATCACACCAGTGTAAATAATTACGATATAAACATTGTTGGTCTTTTGAATTACTGGCAGGCACAGACCTATCCTGTTTTTAAATGATACTGAAAACTCCTCTCTATATCCTTGTATGGGATTTTCCAACCTGTAAGATCCAACTGGAATAAAAGAGATTTAGTATTAGTCCATGAGTTAGTTGAACATGAAGTATACAAAAGTGTTCAAAGTCAAAATTATGAATGTAGTTGCTCACAGAGGCAGAAAAGAGCTAAATTATAATATTTTATTTGTAACACTATTCTCTCAGATCCCTTGAATGTAGCATCTTAGTAATGTCTTCGTGGGGGAAAACCTACTGTATCCTAAAACAAGTTACCTGACCACACAAGGTCTATATACTTAAATAATAAAAAGTATGAATCTCAAATTTTCTTTACCTTGCTCATTGTTTCCTCCATTCAACAGGAGTTCATCATTTTGCCTTTTTAATTCTGTTATATATTTAAAGGCTTGGTCCAGGATCATATTCTTGCTCTGCCAAAGAAAACCATTTAAAAGTTTCATTAAATGGTAAGAACTTGCTAAAGAAACTTAACAGCTTTGGGTTTATTTCACATGTGTGATATGTAACTTTTCAAACTTTAAAATATGCACTTCAGTTCATTTGCCATTACTAAATAATGACTGGGCATTTATTACGTCAGGCTCTGTTTGAGCCACTGGAATATAGCTGTAAAACAGACCAAGTACAGGTCCTTGAAGAATATAAATATACCTGCATATGTAAAATAATTAATGACAAAGTTACCTATGCATACACAAGAATTAGGAAAAAGAAAAATAAACCAGATGGGCCAGAGATTTAGCTCAGTGGCATAAGCGCCTGCCTTGCAAGCATGTGGTCTTGAGTTCAATCCCCGGTACCAAAAGAGAAAAAAAAAAAGAAAAAGAAACCAGGGTAAAGTGAGGGGCTGGAGTGATGTTATAGCTTTCTCTGCACTGTGGACTAGCTGTGCCCCCCATCAAATCTGTATGTTGAAATCCTAATCCCCAATGTAATAGCATTTGGAGTTGGGGTCATTGAGAGGTCAAAACATCTCAAGGGTGCAGCCCTCACAAATGGGATTAGTGGCCTTATAAGAAAATAGAGACAAATGATCTCACTGTCCATCAGGTGAGGAAACTTCTCAAACCCCAGGACCATAAGAAATAAATTTTTGCTGTTTAAGCTCCTCATTTGATGCTGTTTGGGCTCTAGTGGCCTGAACTAGGACCCTCTACTAGAATGTCTTGGTATAGAGATCTCTGGGAAGGCCTCTCTGTGTAAGCTACTACCTAAGCAAGAACCTAACGGAAGTAACATGGTCACAGCCTGCTTGTATCTAGAAGAAAAGACGCAGGTAGCAAGATCAGAAGGCAAAAGCCCTTAGACAGAGCTGGGCCTGGTAGTAAGAGGACCGTAAGGAAGTGAGCAGGGCTACAGTGATGGAAAGCAGAAAGACTGACAGGAAAAGAAGACAGAGGAGGGCCTTCAAGACCATGTAAAGATATTACGTTTTAATATTTTAATATTATTCTCTATTTGTTAATCAAAACTATACATTATCCTATATAAGTTGTTAAGTTTTGGTGCCATGTCAACTATATTCCATTCTTCAAAAAGACTGTATTTTGGGCTGGGGATTTAGCACAGTGGCATAAGCACCTGTGTGGCAAGTATGAGGTCGTGAGTTTGATCCCCGGTACCGCAAAAAAAAAAAAAAAGACTGTATTTTATGCCGTCATTCCTTTATGCTTAGTAGATCATTTTTATATTAAAAATATAATATGCCATAAAAATAAGTAATATGAAGGATTATATACCAAAAGGTAACTTCCCTTTTTGCTTTAGCTCTCCAGATCTGTTCCAACACTATCACCCTGAGGTTACTTGGATATTCCTCCACAAATATTCTAGGCTGATACATACCTGTGTGTATCGTTTTAAAAACTCAGGTAGAGGATACTATAAATAGCACATTGTACGGTTTTCTTTATTTATTTTTGTGCCATTTTATTTAAGCTTAAAGTTTAATAAGACACTTTCATGCAGCATTTAGAAGTCTATCTTAGTTTTTGAATGGTTGTATTTATTTACTGACCAATCTATTACTATTCAACATTTGACCTATTTAATAGCCATTTTTGGTTTTATTTTTGGTTATTAAACATGTGGCAATGAATAGTTAACTTCTACTTCATCATAACTCCAGTATTTTATATGTACCTCTTTTCATGAAGGAATCACTATAATTTAATACCTTGGAAGAACCTGATTAATAGTCAGCCGTTGTCTCTTTCCTGTAGACAGGAGCTAGAAAATGTAACAATAGTGAAGAAACACTTTAAAACTGCTCTGCTTCTGGAAGCCACATACTGACTTCTTTGTACATTCTAGGACACCTAAAAAGTAAAATGGTTATGGTTTCCGGTCTTCAAAAAAATTAGAGGAATGAATCCCAAGAACAGGAATGAATCCCAAAAGAGTATAAAAAAAATCCCAAGAGCAGGAAAATAAAACTGTATTGGGCATCAGGAAAATAAAATTTTAATCCAGTATCCCCTAAGCCACTACTCCACATTATGGTATGGAAAAATAAGAACAAACCAGAATACTTTTATAGAAATCTAAGTCCATAACTAGGGGAAAATGAAAAGAAGCCGAAGTGTAAATCCTTGCTAGGGAAGATAATGTTGCGAACAAGTTGTGTTGTTCTTCCAAAATCTTAGAAAGTTTCAGCACTGGGAAGCATCAGCTGCTACAGAAGGTAAGGTGAGGCATAGGTTTAAAACTGAGGGTACTCACTGAAAGACTCTTACTAAGGCAGTGATATACAGGAACTACATTTCCATATACATATCCTTTGCAGCTAGATGACTTCTCTTTCCTGCCTCAACCACAGGAAACAAGTTTATTTTCTGTGAAATCTGAACCAGAGTATTCAACCTCAGGGATACTTGACACAAAAGAGGACAAGAGGCTCATAAGTGAAAACTGTGAAAAACTCCACCTACTAAAGTATGAAGACTCTGGTCCCCAGTCATGACCTAGCACAAACAAAGGTTACTAGCAAATAAACTCCAACTCCTCCCTCTACCATTTTTACTCCCAGGTAAGATACTGGTAGAGTCTTTCTTGGGTATATGTATACTAACTCTCCACAATTAATGTATTTATGATATACTAAACACATGCACTAATAAAATAATTTTTTAAAAATTAATAATTACCTCTCCAAATACAAATACTGATATTTTTGAGTCTTATCACATACCACAACAAAACTGGCATACCCACTAGTCACACAACAATTAAGGGGCACTAAAAGACAAGCCCATTTGAGCAGATTTTCAGTGTGTCGTTCTCCAGTGTTAAAAAAAAAACAGCTGATATAACATTGAAGATTTAAGGAAAGAAAAGACAAAATATCCAAATGAAAGTGGGAAAAGGAATCAGAAAAACAGAAAATTTCAAGAATAAAACCTATCACACATTCAGAGATGAGACACTATTGAATCAATAGAAATGTATGTTATGAAGTATGTGGCATAAAAAGGAACAAACAGAATAAGAAAAAGGACTCTTGCATCTAGGCATGGTAGTCTACGGCCATACCACCCTGAATGCGCCCGATCTCGTCGGATCTAACATGGCAGCACCTGCCTATAATCTCAGTATTTAGGAGAAGGAGGTAGGAGGGTCAAGAGTTCAAGGCTAGCCTATGCTACTGTTATGGTTAGTATCTAAATGTTCCCCCAAAGCCTCAAGCAGTCATGGGGATAGGTTTCTAGAATTTGTGATTGATTCATGGTTCAATGCTGGGATTATGGGTGTGAACGCTACATCCTTCCTGGGGCAGATAGCCTGCATACAATATAAGGGAAAGAAAGAGGCTTGCTGTCCAGCTCTTCTTTTTTTGTTCTTGTTGCTTTGCTGTCTTCTGCTGCCATGAACAGTTGCTCCTCTGCCATGGGCCACCCTGCCATGGGCCACCCTGCCTTAGAGCCAGCTGAGTATGGACTGAAACCTCTACAAACTGTGAACTAAATAAACATTTCCTTCTTTAACTTCAGGAGTTAGGTATTTTGTCTCAGCAAAGAGAAAAAAGTAACTAAGACCAGCTATATAGCAAGATCTTGTTTCCAAAAAACTGTTGGGCTGAGGGAAGCTGGGTGTGGTTGCATACAAGTGTAATTCCAGCACTTTGGAGGCTGATGTAGAATGCTCACAAGTTTAAAGCCACTCTGGACTACACAGTGAGTTCAAAGCCAAACTGAAGTACATAGTGAAATTCTGTCCCATAAAACAAAAAATGAAAGAAAAGAAACAAATCCTAAGAAATTAAAAACATGATTACAAATGGGCTTAGAAGAAATGACTGAGCCTAATAAAAGAAGACAGAAGATTCTAAAAGTCTCAAAGGGGAAAAAAAGGGAAGTAGAAGTCAGTACATTCGATCACCCCAAAAAACTGTACAAGCATGTTATAAATGTGGAATTAAAGATAAGAGCATAGAAAATTAAGCAAGTGAAAAACTATGTGCCATTTATTAACTTCAAAACACCAGAAGTGTTGTATATTTCAATCCCTAGTACCACAAAAAACCCCAGAAATTTTGCATATGAAATGAAATGTAATAGTAGCATAACAACAAACAGTATTTACATAGACTTAATAATATAAAAACCAAATATCAGGGTAAAGGGATCCAAAATGATCATGAAATTTTATGTATCAATTCCTCAAAATGAATGTAATTATTAGGTATCATAAAATACATTAAAAATAATTTTAACCAAAATCATGATAGAATTTTATGTCAATTCCTCAAAATGAATGTAACTATTAGGTGCCACTAATACACACTAAAAAAAAAATTAATCAAAATTGTGATGGAATTACATTAAGAGAATCAAGGAAGAAGGCAGCTAAAAGCATAATAGGATTCTGATAGGCAATATCTAAAATGGAAAAAGTAAGATATAGAAATGTTAGTATTTTATTTAGAAATATAAAAGTAAATATTAGAAGAAATAAGTGACAATAGATGCCTCTGGGGAGCTGTAGTAGGTTCAGGAGACAGGTAAGAAATTAATGTTTGTTGTTTTAAGCTTTTTAGTGCTATTTGCTATGTGCATATATTACTTGTTTTGTTTTATTTTTAGACAGGATCTTGCTGTGTGTAGCACATGCTGGACTTGTTTATGTGAACCAGGCTGGCCTTGACCTCATGGTGATCCTCCTGTCTCAGCCTCCCAAATGCCAGGACTACAGGTGTACACCACCACATCCAGTATACATGTTAATTTTTTCACACATCATTTAATTAAAATTAAAAAAAAGGCTCCTGAAAATTATGATATCATATTGTAACAGATACTACTGATTATTTAAAAGAAGGCAAGCACATTTGGAAAAGTATCATCTACAACCAAAAGTCAACTACATACCACTGAGAAAAGTGGCAAGGTAGGTCATGAAACAGTACTGGATATACTGTATATGCACACACACTTATGAACATCTGGAGAGAGATGAAGTATTTCATTAGTGGGTATGATTTGGGAGTGAGATGACAATTTTTTCTTTGTTTTCAATGAACACACTATCCTCATCAGAATAAAAAAACTGTTCATTACAGAAAATTGCCATACATTAAGCTTTTTAAATTCCATTTGGTATTTATAGGGTAGGGAGAATAAATTACAGACCTCTGGATGATGCTAGGTATGAATTTTTAAAGACTAAAGAATATGAATTGACAGAAAACAAAAGAAATGTCCAGCCAGATGTGGTGGTGCACACCTGGAATCCCAACACTCAGGAGGCTGAGGCAGGATGATCATTGCAAGTTTGAATCCAGCCTGGGCGACAAAGTGAGCTCAAGGCCAGTCTGAACTGCACAGTGAGACCCTGTCTCAAAAAGAAAAAAAAAAACAAAACCCACAAATGTCCAGTAAACAGACTAGCCCACATATAAACATCATCAGGTACTCATAGTGATTCAAGAGAACACAACTTAGGAAGGTCTAAAACTAATAAGACACATTTGATCAAGTGGAAAGTAGTACTAAGAGGCTGTTATGAATGTGAGAAAATTAAAGTTATGTATACAGAAAATTAGCAAATGAAAAATGAGGCAATGATTAACTCTAAATTTCTCCTGTCTATGGTGGAAAAAGGCATAAATACAGAGACTACTTAGTACGAGACAGAGAAAAGAAAAAAGGAACCAACCTAACATGGATGAACCTAAACATTTCTAAATATTGTATAATTTGGTAAAGCATACAGTGAAGTGTTTTGTGTATGCCACAATCTCATGTGCTGGTCACTGTATATAAACCAAACCTAAGGTGCAATCTTCAAAGTCAGGTAAATGGTTTTAAAATGATGCTTACTGAATATTGTTCTCTTATAACTATGTGCATGTTACAATTGTCTTAACAAACTACACATAATAAAAAGTGAGAAATTCAATTTTAATAGAAGTGGGTTTTTTTCCTAATTAATTTGTCTCTACAACCAAACTCAACAACCGCACCTCTTGGCAGAATCCACTAGGCACCATTCAGCAGTATAGTAGTGGCTGTTAGATGAACTGCTCAGCAGCAAGCTACTGTAGGAAACAGATACACAGCAGTGACATCATTTGCTTTGTGTGTTCTATAGTATAACCCATTCCAAGGAATACCTGATGGGGCCAGGAATATAGCTCAGAGGCACAAACACATGCCTGGCAAACACAAGGTCCTGAGTTCAATTCCCAATACTAGAAAAAAAAAAGTAATTAGCATGTTCACTGCCAAGGAATACCTGACAACATATAAGCAGTAAGTCAATTTCTACAGATTGCA
The DNA here is from genome assembly GCA_004027295.1 of Dolichotis patagonum. Lineage (NCBI taxonomy): Eukaryota > Metazoa > Chordata > Mammalia > Rodentia > Caviidae > Dolichotis > Dolichotis patagonum. Next base: position 86,060 of record PVJX010004368.1, read on the forward strand.
TTTGTTTGCTCAGTTCCCAGGATCTGTTAGACAGTACTACCTGGGAATCCCAGTCCTTGCCTGCTTATAATCCCCTTGGATTGGTAAGTCTTGGGAACACAAAGGGGCATTTCAGGGATATGATGCTAAGAATTCTCAGACAGATACAACTAGAGTAAATACACAGCACCAAGAAATGTCTTAGAAAATCTTGTTCTTCAGAATGACCTCTCTTCCTTCTCCGGGATTAGAAAGAGAATTTTTTTTCCAATTTACACAGGATTGCTTTCCTTCAATAGGTAACATTGAATAGCTAAATAATGTAACAATACTTACAAGATGTCATCCAAAGAATTTTGATATGCATCGCAAAGTAAAATATATCTCTGCAGTATGTAATAGATATTTATTAACCAGGAATTTGATGTTATAAATTTTAATTTCTAGGGAATGATACTGTAGAAAATCTCTATCTGGACAGAATAACTCTGGAATAAATCTGGACAATAAAACTCTGCAAAAACAAAACTTTAAAAAAAATCCTCATGTGTAGCAGGGAACAAAAATAATCACTTTAAGCACCAAATCAATTTAGGGAATTGTCTATTCACAAGTAATGATGAAAATATAAGGGGATTCTTACCTGCTTCAGAGCAGGGGAACAGGGAATCAGCTCTCCTATTCTGTTTATTCCAGCATTGATTTTCTTCTTTCTATGCCTCTCCACTAAATAGGGGGAAAAATTCATTTATTAAATCTTATACTGTGCCAAAGTACCCCATTTTCTCTTGGCAAAGAAATGGCAGGTAAAGAAATCACTAAGAAATGTTTATCAAATAGTATCTATAAAAGACAGTGACTATAATAAGTAAACAAAATTTCTAAGAATTTAATATTTTTAAGTCTTTATTATAAAAAGCAGCACCTTCATTAGCATTTTAAATATATATAATTATATATCATATATTTTATATAAACTGTCATATATTCATATAGAATATCATCTATAATATGTATCATCTATAATACAATTTGAAATTATAAAACACAGGAATGAAGCTGGACATGGTGGCATACTCCTATAATCCCAGCACTCAGGAAACTGAGGCAGGAGGATCATTGCAAGTTTGAGACTAGCCTGGGCTATAAAGTGAGCCCAGGGCCAGCCTAAACTGCATAGTGAGACCCTGTCTCAAACAAACGAACAAAAAAAAGGGATGAATAATACTGCATTACTACAAGGCCATTGTTTCATTATACTTGAAGTAACTACTAAAGGTTTTAATAACTACATTTTAAAAACCTACTAGCAAACTGCACAAGGTGGCCTATACAGGGGCCAGACATATATAGCTCAGCAGCACAGCACCTACCTGGTAAGCACAAGGTCCTGAGTTTGGTTCCCAGTACCAAAAAACAAAAACAATAACAAAAAAACCTCCAAAAACTAAGATGGCACATGCTGTAGTCTGAGCTACTCAGGATGCTGACACAAGAGCACTGCAAGTTTGAGGCAAACCTGGGCAACTTTGTGAGATCCTGTCTCAAAATAAAAATATAAAGGGCTGGGGATGTAGCCCACTGGTAAATACTTGTTTAGTAGCTTCTAGGGCCTGATTTCAACCCCTCGTACTGGGGATGGGGGAAGTATACAGATTAAAGAACCTTAAAACACTGCTAGGATAATTAGAGGGCATTTTTTTGAATAGAAACAGCTATCAGTTTGGCTTAAAATAGACCAAAAAAAGGGCACTGGTTTTGTTTTCTCTATAGACTTTGATTATTTTTAATATATAAGAAATTGAGCTACTGCCTGTATCTTAAGCATGAAATATTCCAGCCTTACATGCTACAACTTAAGGGTAAAAGAATGTAAGATAATTACCTAAATTTCTGTAAGCATTACTCTAGAAGCACTACTCTAGAAGCATTACTCTAGGCTATTTTCTATTAGGAAGGTTTCCAAAATTTTCCTTTCTAAAAGAATTTCAGGACTTCTTAAACAATCTCTCAGATTATAGCCTGCATAGAACTTGTCTTTAAAAGTAGATTTTATTTATTTATTTGTTCATTTATTTTTGCTTCATGATCCAGCAGTAAGGGTATCTTTACTTTTCAATGATATCTAATTACTCTCTCCTAATAGCTGTTTAGAACATTCTTATGGCCCCATGAGACAGCTGATTCCAATAAAAAGATTTTATTCATATTGCATAACATACAAGATTTCATTCATATAGCTGAAAAAAAGGCAGTAAAATATTGCTTATCCTTCTTCTGAATTTTCTAACAATAGAATTTGCTGTTATCTAAGAGTGTGTGTGTGTGTGAGTGTGTGTGTGTGTGTGTGTGTGTATATATATATATATTTTTTTTTTTTCTTTTTTGGACCGGGGATCGAACTCATGACTGCACGCTTGCAAGGCAGGCGCTTATGCCACTGAGCTAAATCCCCAGCCCAGAGTGTATACTTTTAATGCATGAGTTTTAAAAAACCCATTATTCAGACTCATTAACAAATGGATTTGGAAAAAAATAATAAAATTTTTCAAAAAAGACTTATCAATAGTAACAGTAAGTCCTGACTTATGGACACTTGGGTTGCAAACTTCCACAGGTGTACTGCGTAAGAGTCACTGGTGTACTGTATAGGACTCCATCAGATTTTGAACAAATCTGACTTACAAATGTTCTCCAGGAATGGAACTAATTTGTAAGTCTGGGACTTACTGCAAATGGATTTCAAAAGTAGTACACAGCTAGGCATGGTGGCATGTACCTGTAATTCCAGCACTTGATAAGCTGAGGCAGGAGGGTCACTATGAGTTTGAGTCCAGCCTGGACCAACTACCTAGTTAGTTCAAGGCCAACCTGAACTACATAGTGAGACACTGTCTCAAAAAGTCAGAAAAAAAAGGTAATAAATCACTCTAGGCAACAGTTAATACTCCAACTGTGTTTAAGACAATGTGCCTTTAGTAAGATTTTCCCAAAGATTCTTTTTTTTTTTTTTTTTTGTACCAAGGATCTAACTCATGATGTTGTGCTTGCCAGGCAGGTGCTTACACCACTGAGCTAAATCCCCAGCCCCTAAAGATTCTTTTCTTAATGAAAGAAAGATACCATTTCTACAATAATATTGGGGGGGGTCTTTTTGAGACAGGGTCTCACTATGCGGTTCAGGTTGGCCTTGAGCTCACTTTGTAACCCAGGCTGGGCTAGAACTCACAACAATCCTCCTGCCTCAGCCTCCCAACTATTCGGATGACAGTTGCGTACCACCATGCGCAGCTAATAGTAAGACTTTTAATTTCCAAATTTTTTTCTATTTGCATGTAGTCCCTGATGGAAAACAGTGTCCACAATATGCCAAGTTGTAAAAGTATGCACAATTAATGCTATAAATGTTTCTCTTGTGGAAGAAAATGTTCAATTGGAAAGGGAGACAAGGGAGGGGGAGAGGAAAGGAAAGCAAGGGAAAAGGAGAAAAAAAGAATAGAAGGAAAAATAGAAACAAATCTTCTGTAAATGAGGGAAACAAGGGTTGAGGGGAAGGGAGGGAGAAGTGGAAACAAGAATTTAGATATATTATAATATTTCCATGTTTGAAGGGATTGTTTTTAAAAGGCATTAAACAGGATACTTTGAACCTAACCGTGCATCAGTGGATGAATAGGTAAAGAAAATGTAACACATACATAAAAAAAGATATATATAGGTACAAATTCCCATGATCAATGTGATCATTATGCATATCAAAAGTATACCAAGGTGAGCCTGCCAGCAGCCACTGGGACCAGGAGAAGCCTGCCCTGTACACCACTGACTCCCCAGGAAACCAGATCAGGAGAAACCCAGGTTTCTGGCTCATTCCTCTACACCGCAGATGGGCAGCCAATGCAGGAAGCACATGGGATCCCACAACCAGCTTGTTTGGGGGAACCCAGGAAAATGTCAAGGTGAAGGAGCAAAAGGCAATCTCAGATCTCCATTCCACAGAGAACAAGTCTGGGAGACATAGACATAGAAGAATATGGAAGTTAAACACCTGAAATTTCTGAATGATAGTAACTGAAGTCAAGAAACAACTTCATGAGGTTGTAAAAGAAATCAGATCAGAAATAATATCTCAGGTAAAAGAACAAATGATAAATATAATGAAAGAATTACTGAGCAGGGCTGGGGATATAGCTCAGTGACATAAGCACCTGCCTGGCAAATGCAATGTCCTAAGTTCAATTCCCAGTACCAAAAAAAAAAAAAAAAAAAAAAAAAAAAAAAAAAATTGTTGAACATATCTAAAGAACACATAGATATAAAAGAGGAGCATAGGAACATGATGGAAACCTTGATTGAACAATATAGAAAGGAATTACATTGCATGAAACAGATTCAAAGAGATATCCAGGAAATTAAAAATGCCATTGAAAGCTGTCAGAACCATTTGAAAAAACTGAAGACAGACCTTCAGACCTTAAAGACAGGCCTGCAGCTAGCAATCATGAAAGGAAAAGATCTCTTAAAAATAACAAGGAACCAGGAAATAACAATTCAACAGCTGCAAGATGATGCAAAGAAAAATAACTTAAGACTGGTATATGTCAGTGAAAAAGTAGAGGGGGGTCAACACAAATGACATAAAAAGACTATTTACAGAATAGCAAAAAACTTCCCAAGCATGGGAAAAGGAACTGACATACAAGTAAGTGAAGCATATAAACTCAAACTAGCCAGAACCAAAATAAATCTACACACAGACATATAATAATCAAGATCCCAGAAATTCAGCACAAGAACAAACTATTAAAGGCTGTTACAGAAAAGAAAAGATCACCTGTAAAGGAAAACCCATCAGAGTCACAGCAGATTTCTGAACACAAATGATTAAGTCAAGAAGAGCATGGAGTGTTTCAAGTTTTGAAAGAGAACAACTTTCAACCCAGATTGATGTATGCTGCAGAACTATTTTTTACTATCTCCAACCTATCTCTAAAATTAATGGAGAAATAAGATACTTCCATGACAAAGAACAACTGAAGAAATTCATGACTACCAAACCCACCCTACAAAGAGTACTACAGGATATTCTGGAGATAAAGCTGACCCCAGTTCCAGAAACAGCAGCAGACGGGAATCACTGAGCAGAACAGGCAACTGAACATAGGGGAAAAGTAGGGAGCCAACGGCAGAAAAACAGCATGGTAGAGATGAGCCAGTGCATCTCAGTCATAACCATTCATGTATATAGCCTCAACTCATCAATAAAAAGAAACATGGGCAGAGTGGATCAGGAGACAAGATTCATCAATATGCTGCATACAAGAAACACACTTGACTCGAAAAGAAATTCACGATCTGAAAGTCGGAGAAGACAAAACAATGGTCCATGTGACCAGAACCCAGAAAAAGGCAACGGTAGCCTCCCCATCAATTGCAGAATGGAGAAGAAAGATATAGTATTTTTATACAGTGGACAGCTACTCAGCTATTTAAAAGGATAATCTCAAGGCTCATGTAGGTAAATGGATGCAACCTGAGATCATGCTCATGGATGAAATGATTTGGACTCAACACTAGTGAACATCATGTTGTAGTTAGTGGTATCCAAAATGTACAACAGATACTGGAAAAGTGAAAAGGGAGAAAACATCTAAAAAGGGAAGGTGGTAGCCATTGCTAATTTCCTATTATCTTGTTTTGAAGTCTTGTATCATTTTGAGTTTTGTTTGGCTTGGTTTTCTTCTATTTTGTTTGCTTCTATGTCTGATGGTATAGCAGCTATTTTGAAGATAACAAGATATATTATGGTGGTCATTGCTGATTTCCTATTATCTTTTTTGATGTCCTGTATCTCTCATTATTTTGTTTTGATTCACTTTGTTCTCTTTTTTAAAAAAGTACACCAAGGTAGCCAGGAGCTGCTACATGTGAGCTGAAGCCCGCCACAGTGATCCCTACCTAACTGTGGAGCTGCAAGACTCTGCTTAGAATGTAGCAGGCCCCCATCCAGCATCCCCAAACACTGCCGGACTTTTAGGTCATCACTCAGGTCCTGGTTGGGCCCTGCCCAGTGACCTCCAGGTAGCCAGGGAGCTGCCATGTGTGAGCTGAAGTCTGCCACAGTGATCCTTACTTAGCTGTGCAGCCATGGGTCTTAGCTCCAAGGCTGGTAGAGCCACACCCAAAAAACCCAAGAAACCAAGGAGTTTTTGGGGTGCCACGTGATGTGAGCTGACAGCCTGCCCAATATACTCCATATACCATTTAGTCTTACTACACCACTCAGAACTTGGCAGGGTCCTGCCCAGTGACCTTAAGTAGCGGCAGCATCAGTAAACCACATAGAGAGGGCTAAAGAGTCTACGCAGTGTATGCCCCATGTGGGGAGCCTTTAAGTGTCTCTAGGAACCCGGGGAATGCAGGGAAATGACAAAACAGAAGAGTAAAATGCAACCTCAAACCTCCAGCCCATCCCAAACAAGCCTAAGAGACATGGACATAGAAGAAAGTGTAAACCATACACCTGAAACTTATGAAATGACGGCAACTAAAGTAAAGAAGCAACTACATGAAGCTATAAAGGAACTCAGATCAGAAATAATCTCCCAGGTAAAAGAAGAAATGATAAGCATAATGAAAGAAATGCTGAACATATCTAAAGAAGACATAGTTAAAAAAAAAATCAAGGAGCATTGAAAAAGGATGGAAACCTTGCATGAACAATATAAGAAAGAAATAGAATACATGAAACAGATTCAAGAAGATATCCAGGAAATAAAAAATTCCATCAAAAGCTGGCAAAACCACTTGAATGAATGTGAAGATAGACTTTCAGACAGACCTAGAAAACAAGATTGCAGCTACTGAACAAGAAAGGAAAGATCTTTTAAAAATAACAAGCAATCAGGAAATAATAATTCAATAGTTACAAAATGATACAAAGCAAAATAATATAAGATTGATAGGTGTAAATGAGAAAGAATGTGGCAACACAAATAATATCAAAAGACTATTTACAGAAATAGTAGCAGAAAATTTCCCAAACATGAGAATGGATACTGATATACAGATAAGTGAAGCATATAGAACTCCAATTAACCATAGCCAAAATAAGTCTACACCTACACAAAAATAATCAACATTCAGAAATTCAACATAAGAATAGAATATTAAAAGCTGTTAGAGAAAAGGGACAATATACCTATAAAGGAAATCCCATCAGAATCACAGCAGACTTCTCAGTACAATGAAGTCAAGAAGAATATGGAGTAAAAAAAAAAAAAAAAAAAACATGGAGTGAAGTATTTCAAATCCTAAACGAAAACAACTGCCAACCCAGACTGATGTTCTCTGCAAAACTGTCCTTCAAAATTGATGGAGAAATAAGATTCTTCCACAACAAGGAACAGCTGAAGAACTTCATGACAACCAAACCAACCCTGCAAAGAACACTGAAAGATATTGTAGATAGACATAAAAACAAATACGATTCCAAGAACACCAACAGAAAAAAGCCACAAAGCAGAGCAGACAATTAGAAAGGAAAGGTAAAAAACCAACAGCACAAAGATAAAATGACAAAAATAAGTCAATACATATTAGTGATAACCATTAAAGTAAATGGCCTTAATTTACCAATTAAAACAAACAGACTGGCAGAATGGATCAAGAAACAACATCCATTCTATATGTTGTATATAAGAAATCCATCTAACCCAAAAGGAAATTCATAGACTAAAAGTCAAAGAATGGAAAACAATACTTCATGCAACAGGAAACCTCTCCTCCCAAAAAAGCAGAGGTAGCTCTACTGTTTGCAGATAATGTGAACTTCAAACCAACAATGATCAGAAGAGATAAAGAAGGTCACTACATACTAGTTAGGGAAAACTTCACGAGGAAGAGATAACAATCCTAAATTATGCACCAAATGTGGGAGCACCCAGCTATGTAAAACAAATATTGATAGAAATGAAAAATCAGGGCCGGGGATTTAGCTCAGCAGCATAAGGGCCTGCCTTGCAAGTGCTCAGTCATGAGTTCGATCCCCAGTACCAAACAAAAACAAAAACAAAAAACCTTAAAAGAAATGAAAAATCAAATAAGCAATAACCCAATTATAACAGGAGACCTTAACATCTCTTTGACACAAATAGACACATCAACTAGATACAAAGTCAGCAAAGAAATAACAGAATTGAATCAAACTTGTGAACAAATGGACTTAGTGGATGTGTACAGAGTTTTCCACCCAACAACATCAGAATATACATTCTTCTCAGCTGCACACGGATATTCTCTAAAATAGGCAATATTCTAGCCCATAGAGCATGATTAAGTAAATGCAAAATGACTGACATTATCCTGTGCATATTATCTGATAATAGTACTGTAAAACTACAAATTAATGACAAAAGAAACTGCAAACACTCCATAAACACATGAAAATTAAGTAATACACTCCTGAACAATCAATGAGTCATAGACAAAATTAAAGAAGAAATTAAACAATATCTACAAGTAAATGAAAATACAAACACATCTTAACAGAACCTGTGGGATGCAATGAAAGCAGTCCTCAAAGGGAAATTTATTGCAGTGAACTCTCACATCAGGTAAACAGAATGAAAACAAATAAAAAACCTGATGCTATACCTCAAACATCTAGAAAAAAAAAGAGCAAGTCAAGTGCAAAGCCAAAAGAAGGGAGGAAATTATAAAGATCAGAATGGAAATCAAAGGAATAGAGACTAAGAAAACAATACAAAGAATTAACAAATCAAAGAGTTGATTCTTTGAAAGAATAAATAAAATTGCTAAGCCCCAAGCCAACCTTATTGAAAAAAGGAAAGAAAAAACTCAAATTTAGGCAATAAGGAATTAAAAGGGTGAAATCACTACAGACTCTGTGGAAAAACAAAAGATCATCAATACCTACTTCAAAAACCTTACTCTCATAGGTTTGATGACGCAGAAGAAATGGACAGATTCCTAGAAACATATGAACTACCAAAGCTGGATCAAGAAGATGTAAAACTGCTGAATAACCCAATTTCAATTAGTGAGATTGAAAATGTAATTAGAACCTTACCAACAAAGAAAAGCCCAGGTCCTGATGGATTCAATGCAGAATTCTACAAAAAATTCAAGGAAAACTCAATGCCAACACTCCTCAAACTCTTCAATGAAATTGAAAGGGAAGGAGAAGAGACAAGATGGCGGACTGGTAGGTAGCAGGAGAGAGACCCTCTCTGAGAGAGACAGCTCAAATGCCAGAATAAAACACCCTGGAGAGACCCAAACAGAGAGAGATAGACTCTCACAACACAGAAAGAAACTAAAGCACAAAAACCCGCTCGAATAAGAGGTCCTGGGGCTACTATTAGTGAAGATAAGATCGGAGAGCACGGCACCGGCCTCGAGATGCCTGAATTCCGCCCAACCTGAACAAGCGATCCGGGCCAAAGCGACTGGCTTGAGCCGCCGGAGCCGGGAGCTGAACAGCACGGCGTGCAGCTCGCCCGGACCAGCACTGCACACGACCCACCCAGAGGCACCATGAATTGCCACCTCAGCCGCGCTTAAGTCGGAGGTCGGGCAGGCCAGCAGTTCTCGGGGACACGGTGAGTGATGGGAATAAGACCCTCCCACGGGAAAGGGGAAACCGACTGGACAACATGTTGGATTTGGGCAGGACAGCCCTAACTCCATAAGGAAGTGGCTTCAGCTGGTTATTCCCCTCACCGAGCAGATTGGTGGAATCTGCTTGAAA